>CAUYQV010025478.1:0-16373 GCA_963574575.1 Galagoides demidoff | reverse complement strand
TCTTCCACATTTTCTATTTCTTTCCCCACTTTACCAAAAATGTTGACTTCACCTGATACTCAGATGTTTCATTCTAGCTGTGTTTGTTTCGAATCTCTCAGCTCTCAGATATTTCTTTTTTTCTTTTTTTTTTTTTTTTTTTTTTGCAGTTTTTGGCCGGGGCTGAGTTTGAACCTGCCACCTCCAGCATATGGGGCCGGCACCCTACTCTTTTAAGCCACAGGCGCCGCCCCTCTCAAATATTTCTCAATATAGAATACCTCTGAATCCCTTCTGTGCTGTGTACGCCCTTGCTGTCCTATCTTCTCAGAACCTTTCCTCGTCACTGCCAGTGTTTCCTTTGTTCTGCTTCCTCTCTCTGTGTGTCAGTTATGTGTGTGTGCGTGTCTCCCTGTGTTTGTACATGTCTATGCACGTGTGTGTATGTCTTTTATGAAAACATAAGACCGCTTTCGTCATTGTCTAATTCCTGCAGCTACTGACCATTTCCTATTTCCTTTTATTTGCAATCGAGCTGTCTGAAAGAATCATCTATGCTTGCTGTTTGCATTTCTTTCCTGCAGTTTAACTTATACGTCATGACCCCACATAAGAGCTCTCCCTGAATCACTACAGATCTCCGTGTTTCTGTAGCGGGTAGATCCTTTTTAGTTATCTTCTAATTTGGCCTTCTAGCGTCATTAGGCAATGTTGATCTTCTTCAAACTTACTCCTCCCCTTGTTGTATCAACACCACGATTCTCCTGGTTTTCCTCTTGCCTGTATGTTCCCTCTCCTTTCTTTTTTGTCAAGGTCATCTTCCCTTACCTGGCAATTTCGGGGGGGTGGGGTGGGCTATTCCAGGATTTCTTCTAGTCTTACTCCATGTTCTATAACAACCTCACTCATGTCATGACCTCAGATAGCACGTATAAGATGGCAATCCCCTAAACCTGTGTCTCCAGCTCAGTTCTCCTCTTGGAGCTTCAGACCTCAGTACCCGACTGCCAACTTAACATCTTGCTGTTTGACTATTCGAAGTACTTCAAAGTCATCGGGTACAAAATTAAACTTTTCATTACCAAACTGTCCCTCAGTTTAAAAAATGACACTTTAATTTACTTGTGAACAAAGAAACCTAGAAGCAGTTTCTGACTCCTCTGCTACAATTGCCCTATCAAGCCCATTTCTTTTTGTAAATATTTCATGAATCTATCTACTTCTCTTTATCTCCATTACCACCATCATAACCCAAATTACCCTTATCTTTTGCTTTGCATACAAAATTGCCCAATAGCACGTTTTCCTATATCCTGTCTTCTCTATGAGCTATCATCGAACTTAGAAAAAATAAAAACATAATGATATTTTCTTTAAAATGGCCAGAAAAGCCCTAGGAGGCTAATATCCCTTGCTCCCCATGAAGACTTGCATTTCTCCCTTGGTCTCTGGTTTCCATTACGTTGACCTTGGACACCTGGTGCCTTCCTGCTCAGGTCTACCACGTGGTTTACTTAGGCTGTTTTTCTGTGTCTCTCTTTGTTGACTCATTCATCTTTAATGTCATAGCCCAATTATTTTTGAGGAAGCTTTCCATGATTTCTAGTATAAATCAGATACATGTGATGTATTTCCTCAGAGAACTGTGATTATTTCCCTCAGTGCACCTATCTTGATTTATAATTATATATCGTCTGTGTGATTATTTGATTAATATGTGACTCCCTTATTGAAAATAGAGACTGTGTACTTTTTTGCTGACTATTTGCATCACCAGTGCATAATATAATGGCTATCATACTGTAGATACTCTTATAAATATTTGTGTAATTAATAAATTAATCATGGCAGGTGTTATAAAGCAGACAGACACCCGCTTAAGGGAAACAAATTTGGAAAGAAAATTTAACTATCCAGTTAAAAGTAATTGCTGTGCTAAGTTCCACTCCTGATGCAAATGACTTTTTTTTTTCTTTTTCTACCTGTTTCAATATATCACTGTCCATTAAGATTAGAGTATACTGGTCATTTTTAATGAGGACAGGGAAGTGCAGAATTGCTGGGAGAGTTTTTTCCAAACTGCTCACTGCTCCCCTCACCCCCACCCACATCCCTGAGGAATAACATCATCTGGTGTGAGGTGGAGGGAGGTGGGAACAGAGATAAGTGCAGCTATATTTTGTAAAACCACTGTCCAGGTAGTTGGAATATAGTCTCCTTCTAAAAAGTTGAGAACTAAGGATACATGTAAGTATTTTTTTTCCTGCCAATAACTGAGAAAACAGTTACTTTGGGTTGGCCTAAGTGAATAAAATACTCTTAATACAACTATTAAAACTGAATCAAATCACCTGGATGACAAATGGTTGTTAAGTTCAACCGCTCACAATTATTAAATTATTGAAGGTATATATTTTTAAGTAATTTAACATACTTAAATGTAAATATTATGTATTTATAATAAGTGAATATATGTATATGCACACAATGTACAGGGAACTTAATAGTTCTGCAATGCTGCGGGGTCCAGCAGGAGTCAGGGAGTAGTGAGTTGAAGCTGGAGATATAAACACAGACCTGGTCGACCTGGTCATTGAAAGCCATGTGTGCGATACTAAGGAACTGTTGACAGGCTTTCAACAGAAAAGTAGAAAGGTCAGATTTTTACTTAGAATTTGTGATTTGTAACAAGTGGGATTGTATGGGGATGGAGTTAGGAGGTGATGTTCTAGTATTAGTGGAGGGATTTATTCAAAATACCTATGTCTTCACATGCCTAGAAGACTTCAATTATATGAGGTCCTAGAATACACACTTCATCCCACATTGCTGAGTATCATGATTGTCACCTTGAGGTACTCTCTTAGAGAATCTATGCACCAATGCCAGAACCTAGTTGACCCTTCAGGCAACTTTGGAACTCATTTTCTAGAAGGACTGTCAGAGCTATCATCACATGACACACAAAATCATGCAACAACAATAATGAACGCCATTCAGCAAGACATTGCCACATGTTCACACAGCACAGCTATGAGACACTGATATACCAATGTTATGAAGCCTTACAAAGTCATTTGTGCAGTGCCACAAATGTAAATGCCAGCTGGGCAGTTCAGGAACTTAACTATGAGGCCTTCATACTACAACAGCGCTGATGGTCATTTGAGAAAAAAAAAAATACAAAATTGCTAGGAAAGGTCAACTCAGTGCTGACATCAGTGCATAGCTTCCCAAGGAGAGTATTTCGAAGGTAATTGTAGTGATATTCATCAATGAGGTATGTAGCACTTTTCCTAGCAAGTGTTCATGAATTTAATCGTCAGACTTTACAGATACAGGAAAAGACTGAGGAAGAAAAGACAATGAATTCAGAGTCTGATATATTGATTTTTTAGCATCAGGGTTATTAAGGTATAATTTACATTCAATAAAATGAAGTCTTTTTTAGGGGTTCAGTTCTGCAAGTCTTGAAAAATCCATATAACCATGTAACTTTCCCCAAAATTACTATATAGAATCTATCTATCACCTCATATGCTCCCTCATGTAGTTTTTATTGTTAATCCCCTTCACCTACCGACAGCAGGTGGAAAACCCTAGGCTTTTGTCTTTCCAGGATGTCATCTGAATACAATCACATAACACACAGCTTGCTGGGTCTTGGTGCTTTCACTCTTCATAATGCTATTGAGACCCATCCACTGTTGCGTGACCCATAGTTTGTTCCTTTTTACTGCTGAGTATTCCATTGTATATGTAGATCACAATTTATGTATTCATCGGTCGTATGTGTTCTTCCCACCTTTTGGTGATTATGAATAAATATGCTATAAACATTCATAAATAGGTCTAAGTTTAGAGGAGAAATCTGAGCTGATTAAAACATTAAGAGCTGTAAACTTGTGGGGAGTATGTGCTGAGTTAGATGAGTCCAGAGCCGAAATAGAAATCCTTAGAAAATCAGCTTCTAAAAGGTGGCGGAGGGAGAGGAAGCCCTAAAGGAGACAGAGACCGACAGGGAGATGTAATATGCACTGCAGAAAGTGGTGAATCACAGAAATCCAGAGAGCAGAGTTAAAAGAGGTCCAATAATATTTAAAAAGACAGAGATGGAGTGAATGCTTCTTGAAGCAAAAGCCAAGTTAAATAATGGTGAACGGAACTGGGTAACGCCAATTCTATCAGGGAAATTAACAAAAATAATTTTATGTGGAAAATCAAAGACATCTTCAGGTTTAGACTATTCCCTTCAGGTAGAAAGTTCTTTTTGGGGGAGTTAGGATTCTATATTGCTGTTTGGACTCACTGTCATTTTGCTGAGACTTACGTGTAATAAGAGGCAGGTGGACAATTCAGTCCAGTAGACAAAGATCTGCCAGAACAACTGACCTGCCTGATCAGGCTTTAACTCAGGTAGCCAAGAGTTCCAAAGAAGAGGACTTATCGAGTAATCAGACAGGGATTCAGCTAATAAACATGATGGCTTTAAGAAAACGGAATTCTTCCAGCAACCACGTACGTGAACTTAAAAATATATACTGCTCACGTGAGCTTTTGTTTGAGGTCAAAGCTGTGGGTGACGCTTGACCTGCAGTCTGGTAAGAGACTGTGAATTCCTGACCAACACAATCTGTGATATAATAAATAACAGCTCTTTTAAGCTGTTACATTCTGAACTTGTTTGTTAGGCGCCAACAAATAACAAACACGTCCTAACTCCTCATTAGTGAAGTCGCTTTGGTAGCTTGAGATTGTCAGTGGTGGATATTTCTGCTATTATAATTGGTAAATGGTATAAATCAAGGCTTTTCTTCCTCTGGGAGAGACCTAGTTGTTAAATATTTACAAGCACACTGCTGCATACAAAATTCAGAATTCTGGAAGTCAGAAAGCGAGGTTTCCTTAGATAGTAAGCTATGGGAACAAAAGTTCAAGACTGATGTTATATGTCTGGGAAGGAAAAAGAACTGGTATCATAAAGCATTTGGGCAGTACACAAAGAGGATCAAAAATAGAGCTCAATAGAGAACTGAAGATTTCTTACATGCTTTATGCTCAGAGCCAGAAGTGCTCCCTTCAGGTAGATGTGCCTGGCTGAAGTAGAGAACAAAGCAGAAGGTGCCCCGGCATTATGATGTGGACCCTGAACTAGTAAGCACTGTGATATTTCTCCTGCCTATTTCCTACCAGAATTATTACTATGAGATTATCACTTTAAAAATAGTACTGATAGGTAGCATATTACTGAGTGCACAATTTCAATTACCACTCTAAAAATAAAAAAAACCCAAACCAAAAAACTGAATATAACAGAAAATTGCTCCAAACACAAAAATTTGTAGTATTAGATGATTCACTCAGATTCATAATAAAAAGCCACAAATTTATTCCCTTGGTGAAATTAGTAAATTGAGACTGGTCTAATACCAAACAAATCTACTGTATTTGTTTAGAATTGTTTTTCTTTAATTTGACATATTCTATTTTACGATCATGTGCCCTTTTAATGATAATTGTGAAGTAAACGTCACATTGCATTTTCAGTTAGGGAAACATTTTGTTTCTTTGTAATTTTGCTTATTAACTACAGCTCAGTACATATTACACACTATTTGTGGTAGCAAACTCTTGCTATTAGAAAGCCTGGATAATAGGGTGTTCCAAAAAGAAGGGAGATAGAATACACAGAAACGGGAGGTTGGAGCATCTAAATATCTACGGAGACATCTGGGGAAGCAGATAGGCAGCCAGGTAAGTGGTGACTGATTGTCTGTCAGCACAAAGCAGGGGCTGGAATACAGAAACAGAAATTTCTTGTTGCTGGAGTGAGAGGAAGATGAGTGAATAGGAAAAAGAAGGAAAATCTCATGCCACAGTAACTGGAAAACTGGCCATGTTATCAAGATGGGACTAAAACAAGCACAAAGGAGAAAAGGCAAGAAGAGTTTCAAGTTACACTTTAGGATGGGTGGTGGAGACTCAGTTATATAAGTGAGCTGCCAGGCTAGCCCCAGATTAGCAGGGTGGGGTCTGGGCTGTGGATCTTGCTTGAGTCAAGAAGGTCTTGACAGATTTTCTTCTGGGTCTGTGAGCTATAGTCAGGATTGTTCTTCAAAGAGTGAAGCAAATCGGACTCCACAGCGAGAGTTCAAAATGGTCAGTTGTAAAGAAAAGCAGATGGGACGGCACCTGTGGCTCAAAGTAGGATGCCAGCGCCATAGATGGGAATTCAGTCCCAGCCCTGGCCAAAAACTACAAAAAAAAAAAAAAAAAGAAAAAAAGAAAAGCAAATGGCCAAGTATAAATGAGTTTCGTGGTCTAAGCTTATATTTAATCATTTGCCTATTACTCTGTACACCTTTTAAAATTTTTGCTTTCATCTCTGTGGGCAAATATCACGTAAGGATATTGATGAAATTTAAACAAAGAGTCATCTTTGTTCACTTTTCTTGATACTTTAGAAAATGATATCTTTGCAATATAAATTTTAAAATGTTAGTCCATGACCCCTTTGTTTGAAACACAAATTCTCTAGTAGTCTTTTGTTTTAAAGTTTATTTCTGAGCATATTTGAACTAAGTACTTTGGGCTGACACGTTTTATAGATTGATACTTACATTTAATGGCTCCAGGGATTTAATTAACATGTTGCTTCTTCTTTCCGCCCAATCATTGATGAAGCTGTTAAAAGAGCCTAACTGGACTTCACATCAGTCCCGATGACACATACAAGATCCTTCTAATCAACTTGATAAACTGTTATTTTCCACTATTCTTTAATAACTTTTCAAACAGCTTTCAACCCATGTGTTAATGCTGGAAGGAGAATAATGTTTACTTTTGAAGGATTATTTCTTGAGACAACCTGTCAAAATATGTTCCAAAAATTAAATTTATTATCTCTGAAATATTGCCTCCAAAATAATTAATATTGTCAAGTAAAAATATAAACTCCATCTACTTATGAGGATTTTTAAGTTTATAGATATCATAATCTTATAAGCTAGGATGTTAAAACAATTTTCCCAAATATTATTAACACAATTTTGTATTTAATATAATGAAAGAGGAAGGCAGCTAATAGAAATACTATAGACAGCCATCATGACAAAAAATACAGACATTGTATTAATAATTCTTGGATCTATATTCAACATTATAGACTTTTTAGTAGGGAACAAAAAGTTTTCTCTCAAATTTTTGTACTATAATCAAGACATGAGACAATTATTTGAAGAATATTTTCTAATTAATTGTTCTTATAAAGACCTCCCATCTGCAACATTTCCTTCTTTTTCAATCATTTTAAATTTCCAAAATCCTTTTAGGTAACATCTAAATAGATCAACTAAGCAGCTAATTTTAGTGAGTATTAAAAGCTAATTTGCAATTTTTCTCAAGAAAAATAAGTGACCTTGGTGTACCAAACAATATGCCATTTTGTAATGCTTTCCTTTGGTAGGCAGAATAAGTTTTACATAAATCGTGAATAGAAATTAACTGTAAAAAACATTTCTATAATACCTTCTCTCTGCCTTTATCTGGAGCTTACTCATGTAGCCATTTTATGAATAATGTCATTTTTTTCCAAACCCACAATATACTAGTTTAACTATATTCAAGTATTCATCCAGTAGCTTTATTACCTATTTTTACATATTATGTTTTCTATGGTTTAAAAATACATTCTTGGACATCTCCCAGAACTCAGTACTATTTTAAGACCAAGGCACTTGCCAATGCTGGAAAATTTGTAATGAAATAAATATTCTCTGCTGTTGTTAAATGATAGCATTTCTTACTAGTTACTCCAAATTATAGATATAACTTCTTACTTTATTGACAAGTGGTTATATACTAAGATAAATTTAAAGCCTATGCTTCTGAATTCTTTTTTCAAGATTTTTATGGCCATTCATGTTGTTGTGCATAGGCACTTTGAAAGCAAAAGAGGTTTAAATGTTAAATAATTACATGATGTTGGTTGATGACATAAAAACATTCAAATAGGAAAGGAGAAAAATAAAACATTGCCGAGGGACCTGGCACAAGAGACAGAGAAAGAAGTCTTTTAGACTTTTATCACCAAATAATATACCACCAGTCTCGATGTGGATGGGAACAAACAAGAAAATGTTTTATGCCGTATGATGAAGTTTCTTTTGTGTATTTTAAGATACCTTTTCATGAATTGCAAGAGAGAGTACTACTAATAGGGCGCATACTGATTGACTGAAATGTTCTCACTTTGTTAACCCAGCCAATCACACTGAGTTTGTCTCATCATCCAAACAGACCCTAGCAGAGAAAATTGTCAATAATCAGAGAAAATCAAGGTAGAAAATTGATGCTTTTTGGACACTCGAAGCAACATGGGTCAGGATGCCCTTTAAGAGCACGCTAACAAGATGATTCAGGAAAGGTACTGCCAATTTGGTTGTGGAGTGTCATTTGATCATTGTTAAAGCTTTCAAAAGACCTGAAAGCTAGACTAAGTATTGTCTCAAGATGGCGATAGGCCCAGGATTAACTTTTTTTTTTGTATCCCTTCTCACTGCTTCTCTGTATTTCTCCGTCAGTAAGTATGGAACAAACAAACCATGTCACATAAAATAACTTAGGATATTTTTCTCTTTGCCCTTAACCTGCTATTAAGGAGCACCTAATGAAATATTTTCTCATACAAATTTGCCATATTACTCTCAAGCATAGTACTGAGCATAGATCATACAGCCTTATGATGGAGGAGAAAGTAGTCCTGCTTTAAAACTTTGCACAACCCCATGAGATCTACAGCAAGTCACTTAACCTAAGTCTCAGTTTCCTTAGATGTAGATTAGAGATAACAATATACACCTTACAGAATCTTTGTGAGGATACGGTAGATGGGAAATGCCTATCTTTGGTCCATCTAAAACTACTCAGCTAAGAACATAGCTCTTACTATTGATCATGACGTCCATTTTCCTGCTCTGAGCTTTATATTCTAAGAAGTTAGGGAAGAATTTCAGACCCATGAGGTCTCACCTCCAAGCACTACGATCCTTTAACACAGTGAAAATACATAGAAAAAAGGCACATGCAAAGACATTGAAATGCAGATGACCTCCTAATGAGCTCTTCATTTTATGACACCTGGTTTAGAAACAGAGTGAAATAGGGATAAGTTCTTTGGTTTGCCCACACAGATTTCTATACCTAGGAGTTGTCTCCATAATCTTAATAAGAAGAGTTCCTTTAACTTGTTTTATAACACCTCACTGCGTGAATGTATAAACAAAATTATAAAGCAGATCTGAAGTGTGAGATACAGTTGAAATCCATTTGTGACATGTGTTATAAGTGTGAGGGAAGTGAGAGTCATGTGATTTGCTCAGGAGACATAGTATTTCATCTCTGGTACAACATTAAGAATGTTCTTCAGCTGCTGAGAAAGTAACACATTACACGTGGCATACCTCTCACTGCAATAATCAACAAGCTTACCACAGGACAGCCGCCTGAATAGCACGGAATGAAACAGGATCATGAGGGTGTTATACCGCTGCTCCATAATTTCAGTGATTAAAATGTTCTTGAATCAGATTATGTCCAGTTCAACAAGTAACCTCATATAGCACCTTCTATTTATGTTACAAATAAAAACGTTATGCTCCTGAGTGGTACAGCCTTGGCAAAGTTCGTACTGAGAGAAAAAGAAAAATACTAGCATGGCACAGAGTTCCAGGGATAATATTCTCCTCACATAATGTTGCCCTTATTTTCAGTAAAATTTGTGAAACTTTAATCAGTAATGTCACAAAATCTTTCTTGGCTGGTATGTATAGCTCTTGTTTTTTCCACTGATGTTATAAATGCTCAAAGATATTTATTAGTATTAATTTAGAGAAAAAGTAGGGGTTTTTTTCCAAAAGAAATATAAGAAGTTAAATGTTCTAGATATATGTAGATAGCTATAAACCAACTCTACCTTTGTGCAAACATCAGAAGATTCTATCTGAAGAACTACAATAAAAATACTTCCTTCTCAATTAGGTACTTGATTGTAATAGATAATTTGAAAATATTCATGCGTCAGTCATCTGCAGGTCACAATTTGAACAATATCAACCACAAGAGAGGCAGCAATGGGCGGCACCTATGGCTCAAAAGGGTAGGGCGCTGGTCCCATATGCCCCATATGCCCCATATGCCCGAGGTGGAGAGTTCAAACAGAGCCTCGGCCAAAAACAGCAAAAAAAAAGAGAGAGAGAGAGAGAGGCAGCAATGACAAAATAATAAGCAACACTAGTTACCCATCTAGAAAACATCCAAATACAACTCCAACTTAATCTCATTAAAGAATATATAATTCAGAATTTAAAAATTTTTATTGGACACACAATTCCAACCATTTTGTTTATCTAATTTCTTAATCTATGAAGACAGTAACTAGAAAGAAGCCATAGAAAACATATTTAATAGAATCGTTAGATAAAAAAGGAGAGAAATATATCAGAGGATGTCTAATAACTAATAAATATATTTACCAAGTATTCCTTGTGCTTTTACTGCTTAGATAGCCTAATATATAAAGATGAGAAAAAAGATCTGTGGCCTTAAAGTAACTGAAATGACTCAAATTTGTGCATTATTTTATTTTAAGAATGAAAATTGGATACATAAAATAAGTAAAATTTTATTATCTGCGCGGTTCTCTCACCTGAATATCCTTTCCGGAATGAGACAACTTAGGTAATAGTATACACCATTTATTGCTTAGGGCTATAAGTGACAATGGATAACACCAGAGCACAGAACTTTAACTTGAAATTTCAGAAAAATTCTGTGTATGACATTTCCTGTAGGTATGTTTTTATTTCATGTAACAGTTTGTACAGTATGTTACAGGCCAAATGGTCAAAATACAATTTACAGATTTAGTAAATATATAGAGGTCAATCTTCCACTGGGTACATGCAGGGCATGTCTGGTCTATGAAAATTAGGTCAGCTTAAGGAGGTGGTCAATGTAGGGAGATGGTCAATGATAGAGGTTCTACTGTATAAAATCATAAAACCTTAAAATTAAAAGAAAATTTAAGGCTTATGTCATGTCATTCTACTTCTTTTACAATTAAGGAATTTTCCACATCTTTGAAAATTGCTTGGTCAATATTTTGTATCCCCAAAGCTCACTTTTTTCAAGGAAATCCATTTACTAGTCCCTATCATTTTTACAGTCTTCCTTGTAAGGAGATTTGATCTGCCTCTCTGTAACTTTTAATTGCCCATTTTAGTTTTGACCTCTGGAAATTTTTAGAATAAGTCTACTTCCTCTTATACACAGTAAGCTTTCAAATATTTGAAGATTTCAGTCAAGTACCCTTCTCTCTCTCCAGGCTAAATATTTCTATTTCCTCATCATTTTTATAACTGACTGGGCAACCCATCACAACCCCTGCTCTCATTTCCTACACACTGGTAGACTTAACTTCATGAACTAAAGGTGTAGAAGGGTCTTACTATAATCTGTTACCCTTACCGTAACAATATGGTACCTCTGGCTCTTATCACTTCCATGTTTATCTAAACCTCTTTCCTTTCTATTAAAATTGCATCAGTTGCAGTCTCTTGGTGCCCAGACTTTTTATTTAAGTGTTGTTCAACAAAATAGGGATATCTAAAATTATATGAAAACTTTAAATATTATATTTCTGGTTTTTTGTTTTATTTTTCAATTTTAATTCAAAGCTGTTATAAATATCCTATTTCTGCTATCTAAAACTTTAGCTATCCCTCTCAGATTATTTCATCTCCAAGATGCTAAATTCACATTCTGTGACTTCACCTGATGTATAACTAAAAACATTGCACAAGGTGGGACCAAGGATACCATCTAAGATGTTCCCTTAGAGGCTGGTTTCCAGATCAAACGTAGTTGAGGAGTCAATATTTTGTTTGGCCATCCATGAGTCTACTGTGGGTACTATTGTTGAATTCCATTTCCCTACCTTGTTCAAAGGAATATCATGAGAGATTCTGTTGAATGCCACCTCCCCAAATAATTTTGAACAAAACTTGATGGCTATGCTATCTCTATTCAGGGTGTGAGCTATATCGTTTTCCTTTTCCATTGTTTACACAATACCAAGTTTTCTTCTTCATTTTTTACTGAATGGAATATGAGGGGTGATCTCACTATGCAAGTGAAACTGTTAAGCAGAGATACAAAATACGTCATTCATTTTTCAAAATAATTAAAACAACAATAGAAAGATTTAAGAATACTTGAAATAAGAAATATGCATAAAAATTACTAAGCTAAGAGGTTAAATACATATTAATTCATAGTTAAGGATATTTGTTAAATTTTTATAGTCCAAGAAACTAAGCAAGTAATTTATCACCATTAATTGTTTGATCAAAGCAAATGTTTAACAGTTTGATTTTTTTCTTGCCTTAGTCTCTATACTATAGCGTGAATCTTATAGAATTTACATAATCCTGGCATTCCACCTTAAAATATAAGCTTCTTAAAGGCAAGAACTGAATCTTAATCCCCAAGCGGCCCATCAGCCTTTGTAGTGGAGAATCTGGCACTTGAAATCTATTTATTCAACAAAGACGTGTGTAATAAATGAATGTTTATGGGTTTCTTGGGTTGCTAAATGCAATTTGTAAAATCCTGATTCTAGCTCAGATAGCTAAATTAATAATCCTGTTGGATGAACTTTACTCATATTTCCTATCTGCATGTTGGAATGTCTATATGAAATAATTTTGGTTTTGGCCCAGTAGAAATTAAACTGACAGTGTGTAGCCAGCAGGCTTAGTAGCTTATTAAGGCAGTGCCTGAAATCTAATGAGAAATCTCTGTCATCAGTACAGAGGTAAGTGCTTGTCTTCTTATTTCTGGTGGCAAGAGGATATTCACTCAGATCATGTGAAAGCTGTATCAAATTATTTTCAAATAAATTAAAAAGAAGTAAAACTAGGATGCAAATATCTTCCTTGGATTTTGATTGGGATTTAATGTTGAGAATCCATTCCTATCCACTCTGATTTTCACAGTGGTATTATGCTTCAGACTTTGAAGGAATCTTCATAGGCCGAGATCTGTACTGAGATCACATAGCTTGGCCTATAGTGATTCCTGTCTATAGAATCAAAGACTAACTGTAGATCAATACTGCTGACAAAGGCTTGCATTGTTCTCAAATATCCTCTCAGTAAGGCGAAAATTTTCCACAAGTGCTGATAAAAAATAGGGTAGATGTTTAGCAATGGTCAACAAGAGAATGGCTTTATCTGAGGCCCTCATTTCTTTCATAAAGGATGTTTTGTTGAGGGACCCAGCTCTGTAGCATTCCTCCCCAGGGAGGTCCTCATTCATCCTTTGTAAAGTTAAATTTTGTGAGAGTGTCTGAACATGCTTTTAGCAAAGCTAACCCTCTTTTCAAGTCAAATTGTTGGACCCATCTTGTTACATCCTGTATCTCTTGACACAGTCGGTGCCTTAGTAACTCACAACAAACAGATGCACTTAATCATTTATGATTTCTTAGGTTGTGAGTGCTAAAATTTCCAACTAAAACCAGTACCAGAACAAAGAACGTGTTGGTTCACTTATCTGAAAAGTCCTGAGGCATGATGTTTCAGTCTGAGGCTGATCCAGCTGCTGGATAATGCCACCCATTTCTCTTTCTTCCTTCTCTGTTTTCTGTTATCTGGGCTTCAGCTGCTCCTCACACTTCTCCTGCACTGGAGTGTTGCTCACCTCTACCCCTTTCCACCTGGTTTCTTCTTTATCCAGAGACAGATGGAAGGATTATACAACTGTTTACATTAAAAATCTGGCTTTTTAATTTATCGATTTTCTCATACGAATAGCAGTTACTCCTATGTATACAAGATCCATCATTTTAGCTGATCCTGACAATCATCCCATCAGGCAGGGAGAGCTGTTATCATTATCTTTCTTCACAAAGTCAGGAAGTCAATTTCTGGTTTGAGGTCACAGTTAATAAAAGACTAAACATGGATTAAATATAGACTTTCTCATCTGAGATCTTAAGCACTTTTACCTCTACTATGATACCTCTGAATTGTTCTGGATATGAGGTGACAGTGTTGTATCAACAGGAGCCTCGTTGGTGATTGGGGTTGATTGTACTGATCTGGCACATGCTGGCAGTGCACCTGACTGTTCGTCTGATGCCAGCACCTCTTGTTCCACGTTTGAAAAGAAAAGAACAAAAAGGTGGATGAAAATAAATAAAACAAAGATACATTGACAGATAGGACTTTAAAGGAAAATGAGATGAAACAGTAAAAGTAGACAAAGTGAAAACACAAAATTCAACTGAACAGACAGAATATCCTCAAAGGCCTAAGTTGAGTCTTTTGTCTGAATTTAAAATAGTTAAAAGCAAGAAGTTAGTGCTCTGCCAAAGCAAGACTGAAGGCTATCGCTGCAATCAAAGGGCGCGGTTGTGCTGAAGACTACAGGTGAAATGTCCTGGTCTGGTATCTGCAAACATGGGTAGCAACAAGGATGGAAATAGAGAAATAACCAAAGGCACAAAGAAAAGCACCTTTTCATAAAAGTTAAAAACATCAGAGGTGATAAGAAAAAAAGATAAACTCCTCAAAAATTTGATTTTCTACAAGTAGGAGCCAATTTCATTGGACTCTTAGAGATAAGGTAACCACAGCTAACGTCCTGGGTAAGAATGAAAAGAAATACAGGCTGTCAGAAACAAGAAACTCTTTCAGAAGTGTAAGAATTGGTGCTTTTCAAGGCCCTATCTGACCTCAGAAGTAATTGGAGCCCCTGTTTAAAAATATAAATGTTGTGGGTTCGTCTCCAAAGATTTTGACCTAGTACTTTGAGATGTAGTCAAAAAGATTGCGTTTTAACCTAGGCCCTAGGACATTCATAGGGTCTGGCCTTAAAACTTTTCATTAATTGAAGTCTCATCTCAGAAAAAAAAAAAAGGAGAAATATACATTTATATAGATAAGGACTAATGTCCACCTTAGTAAAATAATTTTGAATTAAGTATTGAGACTTCGCCTTGCAGTTCCCAGGTGACTATCCATAATGATGTCAATGTATGCAAAATCTGTTAGCACTGTATGAGTCAAATAAATTATGAGCGAGATAAATGCCTTCTTCCCCTCAGAACATTGATTTGTCAGTTTTATCAAATGTTGTCAACTGTGAAGGCAAATGCAACGCTTTGTCTTTGTCAGGCATCCTGACAATCTGAGCAACAGGTTAACACATCTGTGAGCGGGGCTTAATGTGTTTCTGTGTTTATTTTGATCCTTAGAGCTATAGAAATTAATAGTAAAACTTAGTATGTATATGGCACTTTTCATCTTCAAAATGCTTTAGAACTATTAACTACTTTATGTCCCTCTTCACAAAATGTAGCACAAGCCTTATTACTGCAGGGGAAGAAAATCTGTCCGAAATCTGCCATGGGAGCTGTCGCACAGCAGGCCATGGTTTCTGCAGATTCAGCACTTTGTCAAACTGCCAATGGACATTGACAGGGAGCAAATATTATTTGGCAAGAAATGGCAAGAGAACATCAGAGCCGACAGAATGAAGGTGATGGGAAAGAAACATTTTAGCGCCCGTTGGTGTTGGCTGTATGCAATGTGTATACGGACTTGATTTTTTTCCAAACTTGGTATAATAATAATTAATAAGATTGCAAACTACAAATAAAATAATATAATAGTTATAGGATAGACTCATGTCCAAAGCATGAAAACAGGGACCCAGACAATGAGAACTGTTGAGTGTTCTTTGAAAAATCTTGTTGACTTTTCCAAGGAGGAAAACACTCATGTATTTGGATGAAATTGTTATTTTGACTTTTCT
This sequence comes from Galagoides demidoff, assembly GCA_963574575.1. Lineage (NCBI taxonomy): Eukaryota > Metazoa > Chordata > Mammalia > Primates > Galagidae > Galagoides > Galagoides demidoff. The sequence continues at coordinate 515 of CAUYQV010025478.1, read as the reverse complement.
AGGCTCTTTTGTTTTAACAACATGCAAATTGGCCTGAAAGTTTTCATTTTGTTGGGGGAGAGGAACTATTATAACATATTCTAAGGTATTATTGTGTTCCATGCCTCATATTACCACTAATTCCTCTAACTCTCCACGTAGGTTTCAAGGTTGTATTTCTGTGAAACTGAATCATATTTCCCACAACTTCTAATTGGCTACTCCACAGCCAGGTTTACATTGTAGTTCACCTTTAACCTTTCTAGACCAATCTTATAGAAAGGTGAAACAATCTTATAGAGAGGTGAAAATTACATGAGGTTTGATTTTGTGGCATTATCTTTATATGGGGTGTTTCTCAATACATAGATTCATCCAATTATTCAATCATTGAATAAAAAATAATTTTTTTTGAGACAGCATCTTCAGAATCTTGTTCTCATCTGGGCTAGCATGGCATGGCTTCAGCCTTGCTCACAGAAACCTCAATCTTTTGAGCTAAAGCAATGATCCTGCCTCAGCCTCCTAAGTAGCTG
>CAUYQV010025476.1:0-11910 GCA_963574575.1 Galagoides demidoff | reverse complement strand
AAAATTTAAAATAATCCCCATATTTTTAATCAAGCACGTAAGCCCATACAACCCCAATGAAGCATAGTTATAAGTAGTAACACCGATATTTGTTCTGAAAAATCCCAGAAATTTTCCCTGACTTATTTTTTTTTTTTTTTTTTTTTTGAGACGGAGCCTCAAGCTATCCCCCTGGGTAGAGTGCCATGGCTTCACAGCTCATAGCAACCTCCAACTCCTGGGCTTAAGTGAGTCTCCTGCCTCCGCCTCCCAAGTAGCTGGGACCACAGGCGCCTGCCACAATGCCCGGCCATTTTTTGGTTGCAGCCATCATTTTTGTTTGGCGGGCCCGGGCTGGGGATTCGAACCCGCCACCTTAGGTGTACGTGGCTGGCACCTTAGCCGATTGAGCCACAGGTGCCGAGCCATTGAGCCACAGGCGCCGAGCCGACTTCTTAGAACAATATTTCCCACTCTGTCTTTGTGCAACAAATAATAGGTATGCTTTAGGAAAAAAATAAATTTTCTTCATTTATATAAAATTGTAGAGACCACCAGAAGTAATTTGTTTTAACCTAAGATGGTCAACCATATACTTTTTGGTCCAACACTTTCTAATTCTTTTGCCCTCTTCTGTAATCTAGTCCACAGAGATCCTGATTGTCCTGATATCCCATAGAACATCACACTGGGCCACCACATTGATCAATCGTGTATTGGTATTGCACATGCAAGATAAAACAAGACCAAGGCCAAGGTGCGACTGATGACTTCTAAAGTTACATTGAACCGCTTTTCGATTCAGTTTATTACTTAGACAGCAAAAGGAAGAGAAGTCAAAGATGCCAGCTCCCCATGGTTGTTAACTCACATACTAATAAGGACAGCACCAAAACAAACGAGGCCCATGACTACAGTGAGATACCCAATTGTTAAGGAGCTGATTCTAGACTCCAGCTAAGCAGTCTGCAGAACAGATTCTGTAATTCTGTTCTGGGAGGCTGAGCTGGGAGGTCTCATACCTCATCAGAACCTGGGAGATGATAAACTATTTCATGACTGCCTTTTAGGGGACACGGGGAGGTGAGTGGGAGATTGTATTAAGGAATCTTGTCACAAGCCTCCTACCTTCTTATGTCCTAAGAGGATTACAAGAATTTCTTCCAAGACTCAGATAAGCTGCAGTTCAAATTTTTGCTGGATGGCCTCTGTGGACATGTGCAAGCAGCCAGAGTGCCATGGAGAAGCCATTCTCTTACAACTGGATAGTTGAGCAGGAAATAGCAAGTGCCTTAGATGCCTTAGAAAGATACATGTGGCTCGGTGCCTGTGGCTCAAGTGGCTAAGGCGCCAGCCATGTACACCCAAGGTGGCGGGTTCGAATCCAGCCTGGGCCCACCAAACAACAATGACGGCTGCAAACAAAAAATAGCCAGGTGTTGTGGTGGGCGCCTGTGGTCCCAGCTACTTGGGAGGCGGAGGCAGGAGACTCGCTTGAGCCCAGGAGTTGGAGATTGCTGTGAGCTGAGATGCCACGGCACTCTATCCAGGGGGACAGCTTGAGGCTCCTGTCTCAAAAAAGAAAAAAAAACAACAAAAAAACGAAAGATACATGTAGGCTCAGCGCCTGTGGCTCAAGTGGCTGAGGCGCCAGCCACATACACCTAAGGTGGCAGGTTCAAATCCAGCCCAGCCCCACCAAAACAACAATGACAGCTGCAACCAAAAAATAGCCGGATGCTGTGGCAGGTGCCTGTGGTCCAGCTACTTGGGAGGCTGAGGTAGGAGACTTGCTTGAGCCCAGGAGTTGGAGGTTGCTGTGAGCTGTGATGCCACAGCACTCTACCCAGGGGGATAGCTTGAGGCTCTGTCTCAAAAAAAAAAAAAAAAGAAAGATACACGTGAGCCAGAGAGTAGGTGATAAATCCCATGTAGACTCAGGAGTCTATTATCTCAGTGAGGTTTCTGGGGGGCCACTGGTCTGGTAGAATGTTGGGATATTTCTTCTAGTGTGAAATAGTAATGTTTCACCTTATACTACTTTTCATTAAAAAGAGAACAATGCTTGGTGAGCATTTTGGCTTTTGGAGGCAACATATATTTAACATTGTGTCACGTAATTAACAGATGTCCCCACCCCCTGTTTTGGGTCCTCAGTTCACCCTACTAGTTCATCCTGCCCTTCACACAACAGACTTTATTTGCCTGAATGTTCAAACAGCTCTGGCATTGTGTCTGTCCTTCCACCACCACAGGGGATGAAAGCCTTGTTGTAAGTGACCACTGGAGCTCTCTGCCACTTACACTTAGCCACCAACTGCTCCCCAACTGCATGCAGTCTCCCATTATTCTTTTGCAATACATCCAGCCAATCACCTTCCTCTGTCTTGGTGCACATTGTTCTCCCCACATTTTTCAGGTCTGGCATCCTTGCACCCACCACAACATTTTCCTCCATGCAGCTGTTTTCCCAGGTCTCCATCAGTGAAATCTTTAGCATTTGAGCCATCACCTCATTTCAGAACTATCTAAGTTCCACCAGGGGAACAGCCTCTTTGCCTGTGGGGCAGGGCATGAGCCAGTCCCAAATCTACACCTTACACGTATTTTTCCTGAGCGTTCCTGGTACCTCTTATGTCCATCCAGGTTCCTGGAAAAATAGATGCCAAGATGAGATTAAACATGCAAGGATTTTTATTAAGGGAAATGGGCAGGGAGTCATTTCCAGGTTGAGAGAGCCACCAGACTATAACCCAAGTCTGATGTCTAGTGAAGGAGAGAAGGAAGTGGTGGAAGCACTCTATGCCACCATGCAGTCCAAGGAAGGTTTAGCAAGGGCATTGGGCTGTCTCTGAACCAGAAATGATCATCAGAGGAATGCCATTGTCACCCACAGACAAGCCTACCTTAGTATTCCTGCCATGAGTAGCATGGCCTCAGTGCAAATGTTTTGATGGATTTCTGAGTGCAGCAGCTGGGCCCTTAGTCAAATAGCCTCCCTATGGCTGGAGGTCTACAGGGTGTGTTTTCATGGTCACTATAGGATTAATTCACGTTTCCTCAGGAGAGCTCTTCAAGGTGGGTGCTCTGAATATTAGCTTTTGGGGGCCGGGTGCTCTGGGATCGCCTGAGCTCACAAGTTCAAGACCAGCCTAAGCCAGAGCTAGACCTCGTCTCTAAAAATAGCCGAATGTTATGGGTGCCTATAGTCCCAGCTACTTGGGAGGCTGAGGCAGGACAATAATTTGAACCCACATCATTGCTGTGAGCTATGATGCCACTGCACTCTACCAAGGGCAACAAAGTGAGACTTTGTCTCCAAAATAAATAATAGCTTTTGGAAATGAGAAGACTGGGGCATGGAGAAGTTTGGACATTTGTCCAAGGCCACATACCTGGGAAATGGCAAAGCCAGGATTGTTTCCGAGAACTGACCAAATTCACAACTTCACTCTCAGTCCCTGTTCTTCCAGTCTGTCCCCGCTGCCCTTGTTGAGTGCTCACCATTGCCACTGCTATCGGTGTCCCTAATGACAGTGCTCTTTCCTGTGCCCTACACTCTGTTTCCTGATGCCCTCCAGAGATATCAGCCCCGGGATCTGGAGGAGTACTTTAATCCTCTTAATGTTGCAGGAAGATGAGGCCCAACAGAGAGAAAGAGCACCCAAACACCATGTTTATAAGAGGAAGGGCTTTATTCACCAGCCAGGAGCTTATGGCATAGAAGAATTACAAATGGTCGCGCTCCCCAACTGGCTTGGTCTTTCCCTTTTTATTGACAGTCAAAAATTTCCACCCCACAAGTACCCTTCTCATTGGCCAGTTTGAATCAAGTAGGAGATGCTATTCCAGCCCCTACAGAACCACAGGATTTCACAGAACTTGGAAATTTCCACATTACAAATTCCCAGGAGCTGAGTCACCATGGAGAGGACCTTGCAGGTGTATCCTTGTGGTCTCCTTAAGACCTGTTCTCCTAGACCTCACCCTTCTCGAGTATCCTCTCATTAGCACTGGGGTGCTGATGGCCTCTGCACAGAAGCTACCTCTTAGGTAACAGGGAAGAGTGGGTTATGCCTTCTGTATTTATTAGTTGTCTTCAGCTTTGTAACAATTTTATCACAAATTCAGTAGCTTAAAATAACACACGTTGATCATCTCAGTGTTTATTTAGGTCAGGAGTCCAGCACAACTTAGCTTTGCCCACTGCTTCAGGGGTCTCACAAGGCTATAATCAAGGAGAGCTGTAGTCTCATCAGAGGCTCAACAGGGGGAGAATCTGTTCTTATCTCCTGTGATTGCTGGTGGCATTCTATTCTTTGAAGCCTGCTGGATTGAGGGCCCCAATGTCTTGCTGGCTGATGGCTGGAGGCTGCTCTCAGATCTGTGCTGTGTGGTCTTCTTTACAGGGCAGCCTACAACATGGCAGCTTGCAACTTCAAGGCCAGCAAGACAGCATCCTCTAGCAAGGTGGGTTACCATCTTATGTAACATAGTCATATACAAAACCTCATTCTATTGGTTAGGAGCCAGTCAGGTCCTGCCCACACAAAGGCATGGACATCAGGAGGTGAGGATTCTAGGGGCCACCCAAGAGTCTATTTACTACACACACCTTTCTTGTTGATCATCATGTCTAATGAAAACTACTCCTTGAATTGTCCGAAAGTTTAGCTTAGCTCTCCATGAATTATAATCTATGAAAAGGCATTTGGATTGGGGATTGCCCTTTGATGATCTCTCTAACTCTCAAACCCTCCTATCATCCAAAAGTTCCTTCCCCTCATTGAGAATGACTCAAAACACATTAGATAACAAAAGCTGGCAGTATTCCAGTGCCTCACACTTTTACATATCCTGTTACACATGTTTAACAATGGAGTGACATGATTGAGCAAACTTAAAAAATAAAATTTTTAAAAAAGGGTTTATTGATATATAATTCATGTGTCATATAATTAACCCACTTAGAGTGTTTAATTTAATGGCTTTTAGTATATTCACAGAGTTGTGCCACCATCACCACCATCAATTTTAGAACATTTCATCAGCCCCGAAAGAAATTCCTAAGCTGACCCCTTGCCCCAGTCAATTACTAATCTACTCTATCTCTACAGATTTGCCTTTTCTGAACATTTCATATGAATGAGATAATATAATAGGTGGTCTAGCTTCTTTCACTTAGCACATTTTTAGAGTTCATCCAGAGTGTAGCATGTACATTTCTTTTTATATTCCATTGTAGGGACAAACTCCATTCTATTTATCTGTTCATTAGTTGATGAAAATTTAGGTTATTTCTTTTTTTTTTGAAAAAAAGGAAATTTTTTCAAACAATGCTGCTATGAACAATTGTGTACACATTTCTGTTTGGATATATTTTTTTCATTTTTCTTGGGTATATATCTAGGAATGGAATTGTGGAGCCATATGCTAACTCTGTGTTTAACCTTTTAGGAACTGCCAGACTGTTTTCCAAAGTGACTGCAATGTTTTATATTCCCATCAGCAGTGTATAAGTTTCCATTCTCTCCACCGCCTCATCAACATTTGTTACTGTCTATCTTATTTTTTAAATAACCATCCTACTGGATGTGATTTTGCTTTGCATTTTCCTAATGGCTAATGATATTGAGTAGTGTTTCATGTGCTTACTGACCATTTGTATATCTTCTTTTTCTTCTTTTTTTTTTTTTTGAGGCAGAGGCTCAAGTGAGTCTCCTGCCTCTGCCTCCCAGGTAGCTGGGACTACTGGCGCCTGCCACAACACCTGGCTATTTTTAGGTTGCAGCCATCATTGATGTTTTTGGTGGGCCAGGGCTGGATTTGAACCCGCCACCTTAGGTGTATGTGGCTGGTGCCTTAGCCACTTGAGCCACAGGTGCTGAGCCCATTTGTATATCTTCTTTGTAGAAACCTCTGTGCAGATGCTTTTCTCATTTTTAAAATTAGGTTTACAATGACTTTGGATATATCACTAAAGAATTGTGTTCATTGAAGAAAACCTAGAAACTATGCAAGCATAATAAAATAATAAATGCCACTTAGCAAGCACACACTGCAAACACTGTGCTAAACTTCTTCCGTGCTTGCCCAAAGTCACATCAGTAAATATAATAGTAGCTAATGTTTATTGAGCTTCTGTTGCGTGCCAGGCCCTCTTCCATTTATCATCTCAATTAATCCTCCAACAGCCTGTCAGAAGAGGGTGCTGTTCTCATATTTACTTTCCAATAAAGAAACTGAGGCACCAAATTGTTATGTATTGTAGCTTACATGCACACAACCTGTTGGTGGCAGAGACAGGACTTGGACTCTTGCAGTCTGTCTCTACAGCTTTGCACTCAACTTTCACCTTGTGTATTTCTGAATCCAGGGGCTCTGAGCAGAACCATGAACTACACCATCTCTTGTTCTCTTTAAGTAAAATAATTATCTTCTTTGATGACTGCTATTTAATGCAAAACAGCAGACATTTCCCTGAGAGATCACTTAAGATTTAGAAGTTGTGTAATTTCTACTGACTCTATTTTCTTTTTCTTTCTTCTTCTCTTTCTCTTCCCTTTATTTCTCTGTTTCCTTTTTTCTTCCATAGGCTTTGGGAAGTATAGTAACCAATCTTTCTATTCTCACTCTCGTTACTGCAAAATGAACTTGACAATTGTCAAGATGATGTTCTCTTTGTCTACATGCCCAAGAATCATTTGGACTTAGGGTAGGGCATTGTACCTCCCTTCTGTGAGAGCCGGAATAGTTTTGCTGTGATTCCAGACTTCCAGGGCTCCACGACCTGTCTTCAACTATCTTTGCAACTTATTATGTCTGCTATTTTAAACAAATGACTTAACCTCTGTGCTCCCCTTACCGTGCCTGGCACGGAGTGAAGGATCTGGGAGCAGGGAGACAGGATCCAGGCTGATTTACTAGCTTTGCACATATGTGGTCTTGGGCAAGTCCCTTCACCTCGTTGGGTATAACTTTGCCCTGCTGTGAAATAAATGGATCAGACCAGAGAATCTCTGAGGTTTCTTCCAGCTCTGACCTTCTGTGCCCTATGCCTATCTCCGAGTTGTAAAGAATGGGCACTAAGGTGATGTCTTATTCAGAAAACCATTTTTTTTGTTGAAAACCATAAATTCTAGGTAAAGACTTAAGGGGAAATTGGGTGAGGCCTGGAAGGCTGTGTGGGGAATGCGATGCACGGCTCTTTCCAGGCAGGGGATGGGCGTGGCGGCGCGCCGAGCCGGGTGCGCGGGCAGCAGAGCATCCCTGCAGGCTGAGAGGGCGTCTGCGGGATAGCGCGGAGGCCGACGCCAGCTAGGTCCGTGGAAGCAGCGGCTGCGCACTGGCACTACCAGCCGGTCGATTTGCGTGTCTCCGCCTCTGCGACAAGCTGGTTGGGGGGCTTATCTGGCGCTGTGCGCCGATTGGCTAGGCGACCCGCCGCTCAGGCCTAGGAGCGGACGGTTCCTACTGCGGCTGGGCACCGACTGGGCTCCCGCGTCGGCCCGCGCTCCAGCTGCGCTCGGCCCGGCCCCGGCCCGGCTCGGCCCGGCCCCGGCCTCCGAGCGAAGGCGCCGCTGCCACTGGGCCGCTCCTAAGGCCATGAGGAGGCGGTGGCAAACACTGTGGCACGCGTCAAGGTGACCGGCTGGGACTGCGGCGGCTGCGAGAGCTGCGGTGAGAGGAGCGGCCGGCGGGCGGGGCGGGGCCCCGTGGGCCGGGCCGAGGAAGCTGCAGGTGCGGGGGGCGGGGCCCGGAGAAGCCGCTGGAGCAGGGGAGGGGCCTCGGTGCAGGAGGCGGGGCCGGAGGGCGGGGGTCAGTCGGCGTGTGGTGAGCGCTGGAACTGGGCCCGGGCCGTAGGTGTGCTGGTCCCGGGGAGTATGAAGGACAGCAGGTGTGGGGGTGGCGCGGGGAAAGAGCGCAGGTGCGAGGGGCGGGGCTGTGCCAGTTGGGCGGGGCCGAGGGGGCTGCAGGTGCGGGGGGGCGGGGCCAGAAGGGACGCAGGTTTGCTGATGGGAGGAGCCTGCGAAGTGAGGCCAAAGCGGCTGGAGAGCCGGGGCCTGAGGAAAGCACAGGTGCAAGGGGCGGGTCTCGGGAGACCGGCTGGGGCCGGGGGGCGGGGTCCCGATTGGTGGCAGGTCTTGAAACCCGGCCACAGGTGAGGAACGGGTGGACGGTGGGTGGTCGCCGGAGAGGGAAGGCCAACGCTCTCGGCGGTCCGGGGAAGCCTGGGCGGGAGCTGGAGCTCTGTGCTGTCTGCGGGTTCTGGAGGCATCCAGGGTTGCCGCTGAAGGGCTGTTCGGGCCTGCCCGAGCCTCTGCTGAGTCCTACTTGGAGCTCGGCTGTCCCGCTTACTAGGCCGGCTGCTCCCACTCCCCCCGCCCCAGTACCAAGCGTAGCCTAAGTGGGGCGTGCCTTTTATCATACCTCAGAGACTTTCCTGTTGCAATTGAAGGGGTATACCTAGATTGGGGGGTGCATTGGATGGTCAGCTGTTAAAAATGCCTGTGCTTAAAGAATAGTGTGAAGCTTGGAGAGGTCCTGGCTTGTTGGCTCTCAGTACCAGATGCTGCTACAAATCTTAACAGTGCTAGTCTCAAAAAGACTGAAATGGCAGCCTGCTGAGGGGGGAGAGCCGAAATGATAATTCAGAAGCTTTGAGTCTGTTAGTTGGGAGAGTCAGTCACCTCTCTGAGATTTGTTTGCCCTTGGCAAAATGAGCGTCGTGGTACCTGCCTTGTGTGCCTCCTGGGAGCATTGTGAGATAGCATGAAGCGGCGCTGGCCCAGTGTATCTTTGAAAAATGTTACAAGCCCCTTTCTTGTGCTGAAAGGGCAGGCTGGAGTCCAGAACTGGGGAGTCTAAGGAAGAGAGGTTACTAGGGAAGAGGTGGGTATAGACCACCTTTCTTGTTGAAGTTTGGGATGAAGTTTGCATTGAAGTCTCCAAAAGACTCAGTTGTGTCTTGGATCAGGACTGCTTCTCTCTGCCAGACCTCTGAGGGAGCTGTGGCAACCCCCAGGATAATGAATGACAAGCAGAAAGCGGAGGAGCTTTTGATTGTTTGCTGACCTTTAGCCCCCAACCTCAGTGAGGACTCTGAGCTGGAGCAGGAGGCTTAGGGTTGAGCCTTGTGGAATTCTCCCTCCCCTGCCCAAGAGAGCCTGATTTTATCACATTCCAAAGGAAGACACCGAAAAGAAGGGAATACCAGATTTCGTTAGGTCCCCACAAGAGTAGAGAAAAGAGAGTGCGATGGTGAGGATCTCTCTGGATTTCAGAAGAGCGTCCCATATCCATTTCTGTGACCTTTGTGTATCCAGGGCCTCTGCTCACTAGCAGCTGACTAGTCTAAACTATAACACCTGTTACTCATGCAGCATGGACAGAAGAGCAGGCAGGGGGAGGCTTCTCTACTGGCTGGTGTTTTCTTCACTGAAGAAGCTATTGGACTTTTGGGGACCAAACACCATGGTGCTGGCTTTACCAGTGGTGGGCATGGTGGTGGCCTAGTGACATCATGGGGATGGCATCTCTTATGGGGCCTGCATGTATGTGGCAGGTACCAGAGGATCCAGAAGCAGCATGTGTGAGTTGTACCTCTTTGTTCTGGCAGATACTATGGAAGTGGAAAGCACTCAGAGACTTTTGCCCTCTGGGTGGCCATCATGCTCCTTGGGTTAAAAGGAAAGCCCCAACTTGGTGGCAGACAACAGCTAGAGCATGTGGTGGATAACATTAGGGTTGGCTTTTTGATTTGGTTTCACTGGAGTGACAGCATTCAGAGTTGAGAGAAAAACTTCATTAATGGGAAAATATAGCATCCAAGGCTCTCTGTGATAGGGCCCCAGTCTACCTATTATAATAGGTTTCCTTTTCAGGGAGAGCTCTGTCTTGGAAAGCAGGCAGGTCTGAGCTTGAAGCCTCAGGCCAGTACCTCCTGCTGTGTGAACCATTGTGGGTTCCTCAGCTTCTCATAGCTTTGGTTTCCTTATTTATAAAACGAGGATAACTGTGCCAACCTTGTGAGATTGTTATGAAGAATAAATGAGACAAGATTAGTCAAGATGTGGGAAAGTATGTGGTCCTTTTGACACTCAGTGTTAGGGTCCTTTTCTGTCTGAACTTCTCAGAGCAGCATATAGCATGTGAGGAGAGCAGGATGGGGAATTCTGAAGCCTTCATTTCGTATGTGGCCTTGAACAAATGGCTTCTCTCCAGGCTGAGTAAGGTGGGTTTTAGGCTATGTTGAACATTAAGACTGCTTCTGGCTCAGCGTTTGGCTTAGCATGCTATCATATATTCCTGAAAAGCAAGAGGAAGGAAACTACTTGTTGGTTAGTTCTTCTAAAAATATCTGTGTAACACTTCACCTAGCACATAGTAGGTGCTCATTAAATTATACTTATTGAAAGAACAGATAAAGGTCTTTAGGAAGAAGGGATAGCAAATTGTCTCTGCTGCTTTTACATGTATTCTAGCTATACCTTCAACATGCATTTTGTTTATTGCACAGAAGATATTGTAAAGTTAGTGAACTTCATAAAAGACAAAAATTGTTTCACAGTTCTATTTGGTTGCAAATTAAGTTTGTCCAATTTTTGTTAATAAGCATACATAACTTTTCATAGTTGCAATCATAGGTATGTGATGCATGTGAGCATTTGTGAAAGGCCCTGCAATAAATGGTTTCTTTAAATATTTTTTTAAGAAGTAGAAAAATCACACATGAATTTTTTTAAGCCAAATAGAGGAATACATTGTAAAATAAGTGTCTTTCTTTAAGCTGTTCATTCCCAATCCTTCTCCCTAGGGGAAACCACTATTACCAGTTTGTTTATTATGTATTATTTTTCTACACAATAGAGTTCTATAGAATATCATTCTATACATATTTTTGCTTCTTCGTTTGTTCACTTAATCTATTTTAGAAATTGTTCCATTGTTGGAAAATGTTCCAGTTGGTACATACAGTTCTCCTTAATAAATGATTTTGACTCATTTTATTAGCACAGTTTTGTGTCTTCATCTCTTTCTCCTAATGATGTTTACTCAGTGATGGCTAGCAGTCATTGTTTAGAAGACTAACAAGAGACATCCCTTGTCCTCCTCTAGGAGAAAAATGGCTTTGGTCCCAGTGAACAGTAGATGAAAGGGCAATCCATGTATCTGGATGCAAGGCAGAGAACTGAAAGAGAAAGGGGAAGGGATTTGTTTACTGGTAATTGAGAACTAGTTTTCCTTAGTCCGTGATTCAAAGTCCAGCTCTATCACTGTGACTTGGGACAGTTTAACTAATCTCTCTGTATCTCAGTTTTCCTATCTGTAAAATGGATAATGATAATAGGATCGGTCTTTGGGGGGTTTGTGTAGAGGAAATGAGATCATTTACACACAGTACGTGCAGCAGTAGCAGGTCATGGTAGATGTTCAGGAAGGGTGAACTGCTATGTTAATAATTGAAAGTAGAGTCTTCATTCTTTGTCAGCAGATATTTACTGAGCACTTCAGGGTGAGCCATGAGACTGGCTAAACTCCCTGCTTTTGAGCTGCTCACATATGGGGTGGAGAGACTGACACATGAGCCCCTGATTACATAACTGTGGTGGGCCTGATGTGGGCAAGTGTGTAGGGTCAGAGGCAGGGAGCAGTTGTTTCTTCCTGGGGATTTGGGAATGGCTCTGCAGCTCAAATTTCCTCTCCTTTGTGAAACTTACTGAGTTCTTGGAGGCAGGAGTGGCCCTGCTCCCATCTGTGCTCTTTTGACTTTTGGTGTGTGGACACCTTGGTCGGAGCACACATCATATCACTGCATGTGTGACTTTGTGCCTGTGTTTTCTTCTCCCTGCACAAGGGAAGTCTGCTGCTGGGTCTCCAGGCCTCTGCACAGAGGTGATTCTTGGTGAACATCTTGAGAGACCTCTCCTG
>CAUYQV010025475.1:0-22481 GCA_963574575.1 Galagoides demidoff | reverse complement strand
CTTACAAGGGTACAAGTGAATCTTTCTATGAGTAGAATATGAACGTTTTAACACAATAACTAAGAAAGTTACATGAAGGCTATGTTAACCAGTTTGATGGAAGTGTCTCGGATTGTGTGTGAAAACACCACACTGTACCCCGAAAGTGCATCAATGTACACAGTTACCATTCAATAAAAACAAAAACAAAACAAAAAAAAACTTAAAAGCCCCACATGATCAGTGTGTTACTCTGACCCACCCTTCAGTTTTGGAATTATGAGCTATATTGTTGACTTTTCTCTCTGGGAGAGGTGGACCTGGCAAGTCAGAGCTGAGCAGGACCTTCCCTGGCCAGTGTGGAGAGAGGAAGTTGCCCCTCCCTGCTCTTCTGCAGCACCCCTGCAGGGCCTGCCACAGTGACACTTAAACCCACAGGTTCTCCCTGGATGCCAGCACTCACAGCCACCCATGGAACCAGCTGTCATTCTGGGTGATTTTTGACTGTGGTCCCCTTACACCCTCCCTTGGGATAAAGAGAACTAGCATTTGCCGACCTCTTCTTTATCAGGCCTTTTCAAGAAACAGTACATGCAGGCACTTCTTTAACCATCCGGGTTTCCCCAATGGTAATGTCCACCCTAATTTATAAATGAGGAAACTGAGGCCCATGGGAGTCTGCTAACTGGGGGAATTCAGCCAAGTGGTGCCCAGCCCACAGCGTTTCCTTGTTCCTTTCTTTCATCTGATCTGAAGGTCTCCTGATCTCATCACAGGATGCCAGGACATGGAGAGAATCCCTGCTCTTGGCCTATGTCCGAGGCACCTCAGGAGTTGTCTCTCAAACCCGACTTGTCTGTGTCTCAACAGCCCATCCCCTAGGCTGCCAGCTCTGGCCTCTTCCAGGCTCGTCTCTTCCTCATGATGGTGCCCCCATCCCTTCTGGGTAGCAAAAACTGGAGCCACACTCAACTCCCCGCCCTGGGACCCAGGGCTCTGTACCCAGGCAGGGGGATTTCTGTAACCTCACAGTGACCCCTGTCCCCTGCATGCTGGCCTAAGGTGCCCATCATGGCCCCTAGGCTTCTGGCATTCCTCCCTGACGCTACAATTCCCCTCTGCTCCTCTGTGACCCTATTGAGTTTCCCCAGGTCCAGCCAACCAAACACTGCCATATGGGGGAGAGTTACATTTCCTGTATATGTGTCAAAATATCTGAGCGGATGTGAAATAGATCAGACATGTATAAAAATAAACTTTTACAGGGTGACTGACTACTCCCCTCCAGGGAGTACCAGCGATTCACTCTTCATCTGGGGCCCAGAAACTTGGCTGGGCCTTGGGGACCACTCCCCATGCCTGGCTCCCCACGGCCATCCTGTCTCACTTCCTTGGGCTTGGGGCCAGCTCTTCTCTGGGAAGGCATTCTCCTTAGGAGTCCTTGGGCATGGAAACCCCTCCCCATTAAGCCTGGAATTAGCAAGTTACCTCTCAGGGCCAAGTCTCCTGATGGGGGTGAGAGGGCTTGCTCTTTCAGCTCCCCTTTCTCTCTGACAATCTATGACTATACACAATCCAGGGGTCCTCTGTCTAGGCCAGAGTGGGACCACCTGATCACCTCTTTTCTTGATCAGAACATGACGATTGCATCTCACTTGGTCTTTTCCCACTGTGTTAGTGTGAGCCATGGTGGACAAGAGGGCAGGAGTCTTTCCAACAAGGCACCCCTGCCTGCCTTTACTACAAAGGCTTATCAAGGTCATCTTGTTCATCCCCCTGCTTCCAGCTAACTCCACATATGACTTGGTTAAATTAAACCGGGTTTGTTTCCTTTATTCTTAATGGTTTGCAGGAAACATCATCCTAAACCTCATATCAGAAATTTCTCCCTAAATGTAATTCTAAATCCTTCCACACTCAGACTCCACTCCTTGCAGAGAGGTAGGGAGGGATCAGATATAAGTGAGAGGTTGAGTGTGCACTGTGGTTTTGGACAGCTCTGGAGTCTCTTACATCAACCACTCTGTGCCCATGAAGCAGCTTGGCCTATCTGCCAACCCATGTGATTCCTACCAGATATCATTCTACAGCCATTGGTTCCTGTCTAGCAAAGAACTCAGCCTGGCCATGACATCTGTCTTTGCCCAGCAGAGGCCAAGCGGTCCGAGGCTGAGTCAATGCCTGGTACACAAGTTTAGTGAGTACCTAGAAGTTAGCAGCTCATTTCTGTTTCCTCATAGCCATCCAGGCTGGAGGACTCCTCTCCTTTTCCAAATAGGCTACCAGCAGGCAGGGAGGGAGCAAAGGGTCGCCTCACATGCCTCTCACACCCTGCTTCCTGGCCTCAATGATATTACTGCAGGTGTACCACTCACAGCAGAGACTGGCATCTATCATCCTCCTGGGAGCTGGTGTCTAGAGCTTGGGCTTTGGGACTGGCCCTCAGCCTGAATTTGCCAGGCCCTCCCATCACCTGACACCATCCCACTGCCTTCCAGGTCTCTTTTGAGCACCTTATGTCCAGACTATTAACAAATACCAGCAGTTACTGAATCTGAGGTTCAGGGTTCTGCTAGGTGGGAAGACATAGGTGCATTCAGGGTATCATAGGGAGGCAGAGTTTTGAAAAGGCCAAGGGAGAGGCAGTGTTGACATCTGGTTCCCTCGACTTTCTCTAGGTCTCTTCTGGGCAAAGACTCCAATCCCATTCTTGCCAACCCCTGCCACCCTCAAGTCTAGTTCCAGATACTCTATACTTCCCACTGTACCATGATACCTATTCCTTTTCAGACACTTGACTCGTAATCAGGTCCTTACTAGTGAAAGTAATGGGGTGAATTGTCTATGAGTCCTAGGAGCATTTATTACTGATAGACTTACTGTTCAAAAAGTGGTCAGTTCAACGTGATGTTCTTGCCACTGAGGAGGCACCGAAGGGCAGACATTCTTATTGGTCACCTCTAGCATATCCATCAACTAGGATTTCAGGCTGCTGGTCCCACAGCTGGTCACTTGAGTTTCAATACTAGGAATGAATTAATTGAAGTAGTTCTGATGGTCTACTATGGAGCCTAAGGCAGCTTCTGATGGGGCCTGTGTTTTTTCGTTGGTTGATCTGGTCCATGCTGCTCCTAGGAACATCTAATTTGCTACTGTTTGGATTTGAATTTTATCCCTCTTGCTTTTGGCTCCAGCCTCTTCCAGTGACTGAATGTACGTCATTAGTGCTACCAGCTAGAAAAGCAGAAAGTCAAATACCAAAATTAACCCTAGCCCAACATCCCACCTGCCAACTGGACCTCCTTGGGGCTAACCAAGCCCAAGTCAAATCCAAGTTTACTGGCTCCTTTGTTCAACTGTAATCCAGTGTCTCTTCTGAGATAGATCTGTCTGTCTCACAGGTATTTTAGTTCCGCCAAGCCCAGTTTCACTGTCTGTTCCCAGCTTTCTTTCCTCTTTTCCCTCTGCCTATTTTGGTCCCAGTATTCTCAGGGCAAAGGTCATGTAGCTTGTTACATTCCCTCTCCCTGGTAGCAAACTGCCTTTCCTCGACTGATGAAAGGAGTTTTGTGGGCTCGAATCTTATCCAAGGACTTGCTTTAGCACCCTTATGCCAACAGCCAGGCCTAAAGAATGGTGCAAGCTGCGCTGTTGAAGGACCAGCCTTTGTATCTCTCTAGGAGCAACAAGGGCTCTCTTTGGTCCTGTATAATCAATGTGGCAGCACCTTTAGGGTGGCCACAGGCTCCTCCATTCAGACCCAGCTGTGGCCTTGCAAGATCAGCAAGAACAGAAGGTGTTCAGAGCAGGGATCTCCAGGCCCCTCCTCTGTCCTAGCTTTGAATGCATCATGTTTCATTTTTGCTGCATGGTGGAGGGCTCCTGCCACTCTGGTTGATGACACAGATCTTTAAGGAAACAGTCACCCCGGAGTAAGGGGAGAGTCCATCAGAGCCATTCCTAGTGGGGTGCCTGCCAGTGCTAGCCCCTCAGCTGGGTCTCTGTAGCTGCCACCATTCTGCCTAACTCAGGAGGTCCTTTGCTTCACCATTTAACCTGGCCCAGATGTGAATAAATCTTTTGTTTTCCTTACTATTGCAACAAGACAAGATTATAGATTTTTCAGGAAACGCTTTAAAAGGAAACTGAAGGAGAAATAGTCCTCAAGAACTAGAAGAACATGTGATGAGTTAGAGCGCACAGGTCCTGCCCCGTGATGCTTTGTTGGCTTGTCAGACAGCCCCTGGCCACAGCCATGGGGCCTTCAGCTCTCCCGCTCCCTGCCCCCACAAGGCAGGCAGTTTTCTTTGTGGCCCCAAAGATCCCTCCCCAGGCCTCTATCCTATCTGTGCAGGTGCTCCCCACAGCCTCCTGGAGGATTATCCTGATCTGGTCTAGAAGGAGGGTTTTCATGGTTAGCCCCTCCATCCTGTCCTGAAGGACGCTGCTGAGCTGTTTGTAAGGCTGGTTCTGCCTGAGCTTTCCTCTCAGAACTTCTCACACCATCTCCTTTTGTGTGACTTGAAGGAAACCGCTTCTCTCCTGGTCTCACTTGCCATCTGGTGCCATACCTGCCAAGTCTGATTCTAGTCCGAATACTACATCTTCTTCATGGTAGTTCTTCAGAGCAGAGGTGAGTCCCCAGAGTCTAGTGCACATGTGGACACCTATTTATCATGTAAGGAATATTTGTGGAATGTAAACGTGGATGTGTGGATGCATAACTGAGCCTGGGCCCCGGGGGTCTCAGCCTTCCCCCTGTCCCCGTGCTCACTGATGGCTCCTTCTCTGAGGAGATGTCTTGCTGAATCCCAGTTCAAGGGTTTATAAAACACTGCTCTGAAATTCAGAGTACATTTAGTCTGTTCAAGCGCATGTCACTGTGCTACGGCTACAGGTTGAAGCAGAGTATTTTTTGTCAGCTAAAATCACACAGCTCGGGGTGCAGATGGGCCCAGGAGACAACGCCCCTGTGTTGGGCATGATTGAAGCGTCCCACCGCCAGCCACACCACACAGTTTCACCTTCAGGGTGCGCCAGACAAGGCATGAAGCACTAAGGAAGAGCTCGGGCTTGGCAGTGCTGCACTGCTGGTGCTGGTGTTCCTGCAGCCCTGGTGGAGCTCACAGAGTGGGAAAGAAAGTCCTTTGCTAATCCCCTTCATGGCAGCAGGACGTGTGTGTGTGTGTGTGTGTGTGTGTGTGTGTGTGTGTGTGTGTGAAAGAAGGAGTGAGCAGTAGCTGTGACTGCTCCTGGGGACGCCTGTGCTTGTGCACTGCAGGGATGTGGCGTGTCTGCCTCCAAAGTCTTGGCTCCAGGAAAGACTGTGGGAAGGTGACGGACCTGCCTATATCATCGCTGCCTCACCTCTCCCTCCTGTGCTGCCCCCGCTGACCAAGTCCCACAGCCCACAGGGGCTTCTGTGGGCTGGGCGTTCGGCCATGGAGTCCTTCATAGGGGCAGCTCCTGTTCATCCTCAAGGCCACTCAAGCTCCCTCCCTGGTGAAGCCCTTGTCCAGGCCCAACCTCCTGGTGCAGTTGGGAGTTTCTTTGCCTCCACAGTAAACTTATGCCTGGTGCTGAAATGACAGATTTATGTGTCCTCCCACACGTCTGCTCTGCTCATGCTCTGGGTGGGCACTGGTATTGGCACCTGCAGTATGACCCCCTGGAGGTTTGCAGGAGGGGGGGGGCTGGACCCCTCCAGTCCTATGTGACTAGGCTCCAGTCCTGCTTGGCTGGCATCAGGCACTGGGCTGGCCAGGGAGGTCACCAGTGACATCTAGTGGTCACAGTGGGCTGTAGCCCCAGAAAGTTCTCCAGAAGTCCTGAGTCCTTCTGGGAGTCCGTCTGTCTTCTTCAGGACACCAGAATGGCAGCGCACGGCAGGACTTAAGTTGTTAGGTGCAGAGACCAGTCTCGTCAGATACTGGGCTACCCATGGTCAGCTAGGGCAGGGCTGGGACAGGCCCCGGCATCTCCAGGGCACAGAGCAACCTCAAGAGATTCCCCCCTCAGAGGGGTAAGAGGTCTTGTGGGACAGCCACAGGAGGTGGCACAAGCAGAGTGAGGTCTCCAGCATCACAGTGGGGGCCTGAGGGCAGCCCCTGCCACAGGGCTGTGTCTCGGGGGCCCACCAGTTCCTTCCAGGCCCTGGCAGAGTACAGGCAGACACACTGGGTGCCTGTGACATGCGGTTGAATGGTGAGCTGCATGGGCTGGAGGTGATGGGGTGTGTACCACAGCTTCAGGCTCTCAACTCCTCTGTTTGATAAACAGCTTCCAGATTCCCTGAACCATTCCAGACCATAAGGGAGGGGAAGGGGGACTGTTCTTAGAAGGGAGGCTCGCTGAGATGTTGCCTGTACTTGGTTTGCGTTAATTGCCCCTTCTTGCTTCTGCTTCCCCCTCTTTCCTTTCTACCCCTTCCCCTAGAGCTGCCCCACTGTCCTGCCCCTTTTCTCCTATTCCCTTTTCTGTCTGTCCTCTGCAGCTCTCTCTTGTGCTCAGCATACTGTCCGTCCCACCCTCTCGCATCATTTCTCGGTCTTCCTCCCTTCTCTCTCTGTCCCTCCCAGTTTCTGTTCTGCCTGGCATCTCCCCTGGAAGGCCAGCCTGACGTCACTGAGGTGAAATAATTTGATAACTTGCCAGGGAGTAATGGGCCTCTCCTGCAGCCCCTGGGAGTGGTCACAGACTCCCCACAGCCCAGAGCCCCTCAGCTGCCAGCATGTCTCTGCCCCCTTCTTCCCCTTGGCCCGTCAGCCCTGCAGAAGAGCATTGCCTGCTCACCTGCAGGCAGCAGGGCCCGCCCCGCCTGTAGGGAATCACACTGTGGACACAGGTCTAGGCACATTGAGATCTCCCTGACCGTTAGGGGTGTCAATAAGAGCTCCTATTTACATTTATAAACTCAGTCCATAGGTCCAGATGTTTTTGTGGGTCAGATGCTATACTAGGTCTTGGGGGCATGGCAGCCTCTTCTGGCCCTCATAGCAACCAAGCAAGGGAGCTGGGCGGTGGTTTGCATTAACTGCCCCACTCCTGCTTCTGCTTCCTCCTCGTTCCTTTATACTCTCCCATTAGCCAGAGATGGAGAATGAGATTCCAGGACCAGGCCTGCTATAGGCAGGCACCAGCCTGGCAGCTGGGCTCCTGGCTTTTATCCTGCAGAGTTTATCCCTTCAGTGTACCAATGTCCAGTCCTCCTGTTCAAGGACCTGGATGTTCACAGACCTGTCCCAGAGCACTCTCTCAGCCCCACTCATCTTCCCTGCCAGACATTATGTTTGCTTCCTAGTGACACAAATTGCACTCGTAGTTATATCCAAGAGGGGTCTGAGCCCATTTCTGCCTTCATTTGTTCCTTTCCCCCACATCGCCAAACCCACTCATTCTCAATAATCTTCCCCCCAATTATGGTAATCATTGTCTAATTGCATGCTCTGATTACACAATTACATATTCTCATGCTAATTGCATAATTAAGACAAGCAATTACATGGGAAAACATAAAATTTCAGGCTCCAAATATGGTTTGAGAGTCCAGCAAGGTGCTGCCTCTGTTGCTCTTAGGGAGGGTGGCCCCTGGGCACAGACGAAGGAGTTGGGTAGTGATAATTTCTTTCAGCTATTCCAGATACCACTAATCTGAAGCTTTTGTCCTCGTGGCCCATGGGACACTTGGACTGTTCTAGATCAGCCTGATTGAAAAGTGTGACCCAGCAGTCATGACCCCTAAAACCACTATCCCAGGGACATCTACCTACACTCCAACAATGGTCTTAGAGTGACAGGACCTGAGCTGTGGCCATCATGTGAGTCTAGGAGCCCAGGACTTCTTTAGTGTCTTCTCCAGTATTTTGGAGGAGTCCCCTGGGTAGATGGGTCTGAGAAGGAGAGGCAAAAGGCAGGCAGCTGATTCTCGTCTTCCTGTGTGCTCAGAATCTGGCTCTTGTTTCTTTCCCCAAAGTCCCATATCCTGGGATAGAGGTCACAGCCCACTCCCTTCCCCATCTCATCTTCCTTCTGACTCTAATCTCAGCCCTCCAGGAAGTCTTCTGGATCAGCCCTGCTCGTGCCACCTCCTTTAGTGTGGCCTCAATCCTGTCCATACTGTGGATTGTCCACCATAGAGGCCGAGACCTCCCAAATGGCCAAGGAGATACCTCACCCCTCCTTCTGCTCCCTCTGTGCACATGCCCTGCCCTCGTGGAGTCCATGCCTCCCCTATGCTGTCTGTACAGGTACATTTGCAAATTCTGTCTTATTTCAAATGCACCAGGGGAGTTGGCTATTTAAAGAAATACTATAGAAGATCCTTTGGTAAAGACTGGAATTACTTTCAGATTTATTTTTTTATGTAATTTCATATTTCATCTCTCTAAGGAGGGAGATGGGGGTGAGAGAGAGGCTGCAGGCGGGTTTATATCTTTCCACAGCCTGCTGTATTGGGCCCATCCTGCATGATTGTGCATGGCTCAGCATGTCTCAATTTTATCTTCTTCACTTAGCGAGCATGTATTCAAGGCCTTCTGTGTACCAGGCTCAGTGTGCTAGTGATGTGGAGAAAACCCAGCCCCTGCCTCTGCGTGTTGGTGAGGGAGATACAGACATGTCCTAGGTGCATTCACACAAGTATGTTCAAGGGGAATAATGATTGCACAGAGGGAGGTGACATTACCTCTGTCCAGGACTGGGGAAAGTGGGGACGGCTTCATTGAGGAAGTGATTTTAAGCCTGAGTCTTGAAGGATGAATTGGAAGAGTTCAGACAGGACAAGCAAGTAGAAGAAATGGCAGGTGGTTGTGGCTGGGATACAGGGTACAAAATGAAGGGAGGGAGGTGAGGCTGGAGTGGCAAGCAGGGCAAGGCTGTGGTGGCCTTGGCTGTCAGACCAAGGAGGCCGGTTTTGATTCCCAAAGTAAAGGGGATTAAACTAGATGGTGTTACTCAGAGGAACGATTCAATCTTACTTTTATTTTAGGAAGATCCCTTTGGCTATGGCATGCATGCACCTGGGTGATGGGGTTGCAGAGGGTGAGATATGTGTTCAGTGCCATAGGCTGGAGGGAGGTGACAGCCTGAACTGGGTGGGTAGTGGGAATGCGGTGGAGGGGGATTTCTGAGATATTTCCAGAGAAGCAGGGAAATAGCAAGAGGGCTCCTTTGGTAGGGGGGAGGAGTGAAAGACAGGGTGGGGAAGAAGTGGCAGGTCAGGGAATTCCTGACTTGTGAGCTTTAGTTTCTCCATGGACTAGAATTTGGGTCATTTGCCAAGAGCGAGAACATGGGGTGGGATGAGGGCTTGGTGAGTTCATACCATCCATGAGCATTTTTTCAGCTGCCTTGGCTGCTGGGGCCAAAAGGACAGGGGCAGAGCTTAGTCAAGTTCTATGGAGAAGAAAGACTACAAAGTCCCATTAGCAAGTGTCAAGCCACTGCAGAGTCCAGGCTGCTGCAGCAGGAAAGGAGGCCAATGGAAGGCAGGAAGGGAGAACAGGATGAGAGGATAGAGTGCTGGTGAGAGCTGAGGGTCCCTGGCAAAACTGGCCCACCTGCCATGAAACATTACCCAGGTCTTCTCCGTGCTTGCTCACTGCTAAGTGAGATAATATCTTCCCTATGGCCTTACATGAGACAATATATATAAAGGACTTGACCTTCAAAAATTCAGCAGAAGTTGCTGATACAGAGGAAGCCCAATAAGGGTCCCTTTCCTTGTTGGCCTTAGAGCCCTGTGTGCCTACTCAGCACCTGGCACACAGAAGGCACTGAGCAGGTGCATGTTTCAGGAGGCAACACAAGGGAATGCTGCCTACCTGTAGGATAAGCCAGGTCTCCACTTTCTCCTGATGGAGATCAAAGATAGTGCCTGCCCCAAAGGTAGTGAGAATTCTATAAGGTTGTGCCTGAGACAGAGCTATTGGTGGCCCTACTCTGTCCCCTTAGCGCTCATGTATCTGATGGCTTCTTATTTTTCTCTGGTCATACAAGCCTGCTTTGTGCACTCGTGGGCCAGAAGTGCCAAGAAGGCGGCACTCTCATTAACCAGAGATGGGATTCAGAGCATAAAGACTCAGCCTGTTTGCTTCTCAGGTGGTGTGATCAGGCGTATTCTCGGCAGCCTCCCTGGACTCCAGCAGGATGGATACCTCTCGCAAAGGCGGCCTGCTCATTAACGCATATTTTGGCTTCCCTCCCTTCCTTGTTTCACTTCCTTGAGCCCCTTCTGATGTCTCCTTTGCTCATATCCCTGTCTCAGGGTCTGCTTCTGGGAAAGCCAATCCCTTGTGCTGAACAGACAGAAGACATTTGATAAATGTTGGCTGGCTCACTAGACTGAAAGCTTCTTGAAGGCAGAAAGTATCCATTTGGATACCTTTGTCTCCCCAGGTCCAGGTCAGACAGGGTAGCCAGTACTTGCATGTTGGATGAATCAATAGACGTGCTCCTTCTGTCTCCTTGTCCTTTCTAGCCTTCCCTTTCCCAGGATCACTTCCCTTTCTCTCAGTCCTACATTTTCTTTCCTGGCTCTCCAGTTTTTCTCTTATCCTCTCCTTTCTCCTCTCACGGAGGAAGGATGCTCCATGCCTGTCTGCCATCCCTAAAGTTCTGCTCTGGAAATGAGCTGCCCTGCAGCACTGTGACATCACTGTACACTAGCCAATGGCTGCCCACCTGGGCTGGACCCTTGGGCTCCTGGGACCAGCTGGCCTTCTATTGATAGGAGAAGGCAACTTCTCCGCGGGTCCCCTTAATCTTCACGGCAGCTCCCAGAGCATGGCGCCTTCCTGATTCTACTCTTAGCCCAATGTTCCTCACAGTCAAACTGCTCTTAGGCCGGAGATGCAGCCTGAAGGTGTCAGGACAGGAAAGCATAGCCACACTGAAGAAGCTGGTGTCTCAGCGGCTGCAGGTGCCTGAGGAGCAGCAGCACCTGCTCTTCCGTGGCCAGCTCCTGGCCGATGACAAGCACCTCTCGGACTACTGCATTGGGCCCAATGCCTCCATCAATGTTATCAGGCGACCCTTGGAGAGTATGACACAAAAGGAGACCCGCCAGCCCCAGCCCCAGCCCTTGTGGCATCAGCTGGGCCGGGTCCTAGGTAAACACTTCGAGCCACAGGATGCCAAGGCAGTGCTGCAGCTGCTGAGGCAGGAGCACAAGGAGCGCTTGCAGAGGATAAGCCTGGAGGACCTGGAACAGCTGGCGCGGTACCTCCTGGCAGACGAGCAGTGCATGGGGCCAGCAGGACAGAGGGAGCCCGAGGCAGTGAGCTCAGAGCTACTGCAACAGGATGGAGGAGGAGGCAGCAGTGGCAGTGGCTGATCAGTAAACCACTGCCCTACTCATTTGCATGCTAAAATTCTCCTGGCCTCATCTTTATATGTTCCATGGGACTTTTCCCACTACTTACTATTCTTGTAGATCTATCCACACCCCATTTTGAACCATAAAAGCAGCTAGAGGGCTTCGGGGCCCCTCTCTGTCCCTCTAGGGCCTGAGGTCCCTCTCTGAAATGCAGAATGATTGTTCTCCGATCACAGACCCCTAGAAGGGTTCTCATCAACAACAGCAGCCCTGAGGGCCAGGTCACATCCCCCTCCTGGGATGGGCAGCTTTGCCCAGCCATGCCCAGTGGCTCCCCAGGCTGTCAGTATCACCCTGGCCCAGGGCTTCCGTGACTCAAGACAGACCCTCCTTCTCTAATGGAACAGAATGATAGTGTAAGTTCATTTCGTGCCACCTGTCCCCAGGCCTCCAATAGCCAAGAGATGAGGAATATCAGGTCTCTGCCCCTTACCCCTGGTTAAGGCTGCCCCTGCTGTCTGCTTGCTTGTCCTTCCACAGCTTAAGGGACAAAGTCAGCAGAGGTAGGACTAGGAGAGCACCTACTGGGTGCCAGGCCTGGAGCTCTCAGAAACATAGACACAGACCACAAATAGCAGGAAACTGAGCCTCGGGTGGAAAAAGAGTTTTGCAAAGTTACACACTCGCTGTGACCAGTGTGAACAGATGTGGCCCACCATCCCGAGTCTGATCCATCAGTAGGTATCACTGCATTCCCACTGCCTTCCCAGCACTGTCCAAGGCTCTCCCAGGGAAAAGCAAGGTGTCTGTCAGGATCCATGCCTTTGCAGAGCATGCAGCCTGCATGGAGAGATAAGTATGAATGGAGAAAGCAAAGAAGCAATGTAGAGCTGTGCACAGCCTCTTTGACCAATTGCCCAGGTGCCTCACAGGCCCCAGGTTCAGCACAGGGGTCCCTTTCTCTGTCCTTGGTGTGAGAGAGTGGTCCTTGCAGAGGGTTGAGAGGTCCTCAGGACTCAGCGTGGGCTGACTGCAAGGAGGGGGGGGCCAAGCCTGCTCCTTGGTTCCTGTCCAGTCCAGATCCTACTCTAGGGCCTTTCTTCTTCAGCAGGGGAGGCCTCTTGACAGTTCTGTGAGTGTGTTTGTGCTGGGGCTGTGCCATTTGCCAAGGAAGACAAGCCTATTATCTTTACATTAGAGGAACTAATAGTGCACTTCCCAGGAAATCTGTGAGCGATAAAAATAAGTGGGCTGTTTTATTCCTTTGCTGAGAGAAGCTGGCATGAAGGACAGGAGAAGCCTTTGTATTCTCTCTGGTTTGTGGGAGTGTTAGGGCTGGCAGGAGCAGGCCAAGGGAGGCAGCCACCTCTACTGTTTCTGTCCTCAGTGTTGTAGGGGAGGATATCTCCAATCCCAAGTAGGCAAGAGGGAAAATCAGCCTGCCCTTCTCTGCCATGGCGTGCCTCCCATTACTGATTGCCCCCTTCCCAAGGGGTCTCCAGGTCTGTCCCTCCCCTCAAAAGCTGAGCACAGGAGAGGACACACTACCACTTGAAAGCAAGACCTTGCATCTGTGTGCTACCTCTCCTAGGTGTAGTTGCACTCAGCGCCATGTTTCTCATTGTTGGGTGATAGCTGTTGTCCCCTAATGGATAGAATTTATAGTTTTCAGGGAACGGCAGTTGGGGGGATACTGAGAAGCTTGGGACAGGGTCAGCCTCTAATACTCCAGCAATGGGTTAGAATCCTGTTCTGAGTGGAGAATCCTAGCTCTTGGGTCACTTGTTATGGGGACCCTTCATATGCCTAGTTTTGCCTTATTTTAAACTTAATCCTATACCAGCAAACCAGCTGAAAGCTTCCTGTTCCCTTTTCTGCTTCCGCACTTGGGGGACTGGGAATGGGGAAGTGCTCTTTCTAAATTGCAGCCATGGGTAGATGACCTCTTTCCCCTTAGCTCCCCTCAGTACCTCTCTCCTACTGTGAAAGGACACATATGTCCCTACAGGTAACAACTTTGCTCAACTGGGAGGCATGTCAGGCAGTCACCACATCCAGGCAGCCAGCTTTATGTTCCCATCCTCAGCGAAATCTGGCTTCTCCTCCCAGTTCCTTCCTGGATCACCTGCAGGCCTCCCCAGGGCCCTGGCAGATAGTTTTTCTGATGAAAACAGGCATGGTATCCTGGCGCATGTGCTATTTTGTCACTCCTTTATTCTTCAGCAATAAACTAAGACCCCTGTCTTAGTCGGGGCTGCTATAACAAAATACCTTAAATTGGGTAATTTATAAATAGCAGAAATTTATTATTTATAGTTGAAGGCTGGGAAGTCCAAAGTCAAGGTGCCATCAGATTCAGTGAGGACTGATTCTTCATTGATGATGACTTCTATTTGCCCATACATGAAAGAAGGGCAAACACACTTCCATCAGTCTCTTTTATGAGGGCACTAATCCCATTCACAAGGGTGAGCCCTCACTGCTTACTTTCTGAAATGCCTTGTCTCTTAATATTGTCACACTGGGGGTTAAGTTTCAACATATGAATTTGGGGGCACACCAACATTCAAACCATGCACAATGCAACATTCAAGCAGCTTCCTACCATGTGCCAGACTTGGTGCCTGGAGCTTAGCTTAGCAGATGAGGAGTCCTGTCTCCTGGACAGAGAGTAGTGCGCCCCCTGCTGTTCCTTTCAGCATGGTGCAGCAGAGGGGGTTGGGGAACCCCTGGCATCCCACCTTGGCCTATGATTGAGATGCAGTGAAGTATTTGTAGGTAGCAATATTTCTTTTAATCCTAGTCCTGAATGACAGCACAGGGAGTAGTCTGTCATGACGAAAAGTCTTTCTGGTGTGGAAGAAGCTCACAACATTCCAGGGCCAAAGAGATGCTGGATATCTGATTCTAGAAGCAAGCCCCAGTCCTCTCCTCTCCTTCCACCCCCCACTTACTCCCATCCCCCAGCATCTGGCTCAGGATTAAGTGAGATTATAGTTATCATGTAAGCTTTCCAGTTAATTATGATTTTTTTAAAGAGATAAGATCTCGGTCTATCACCCATGCTGGAGTGCAGTGGCATCATCATAGCTCCTTGCAGCCTCAAACCCTGTGCTCAAGCAATGCTCCTGCCTCAGCCTCCAAAGGACTGGGACTACATGGGCACGCCATCATGCCCAGCTGATTTTTATTATTATTATTTTTTAGAGATGTTGGTCTCAGTATGTTGCCTAGGCTGACCTTGAACTTGTGGACTCAAATGATCCTCCCACCTCAGCCTCCCAAATATGGGGATTCCAGCCTGGAGCAACCATGCCTAGCTTCAGTTGTTTTAAACTGGGGAAGAGGGGCATGAGTAGAAGGAAGTAGAATACAAGGTTGTGCTTCCCCAGAAAAGAGACAGACTCTAGTTGAGATGCCTGAGGGAGCGCACGACATGGCAACACTATGTTGAGATGCGCACAAAGGACAGGCAGGGCTCTGGTCATCTCCTGTCTGTTCCGGGAGAGGTTTCATTGGGAGATGAGGGCTAGTGGTAGAATAAGCTTCTATTTCCATATCTGGGACTTAGCTTGAACACAACTTTGCTTTGGTAAATATCAACATAAAAGGCCATAATAAATGCAGTAGGTTCTTTTGGATGCAATTCTAAAATTGGTGAATTCCTCATACTTTAGGGTGGTCCTGTGAGTAGGAGAATCACTATAAATGGAAGCCCAGAAGTACCCAGTCTGTATCTTCACATCAAGACTAATTTGACAAAAGTACCTGCTATGAAATGGATCAATCAGGCCGACCCCTGCACAGACCCAATCTGATAGCCAGAGACCCTGGTGTTGGAAGCCCTGTGTGGGGCATAGGTCTGGGACCAGTCTTGGTTCTGCCATTTGCCTTGAGCCATGGGCAGGTCACTTCTTATCTGTGGGCCGGAGGATCCTCTCATTTGCAAATTAGAAGAAAGGGCTGGACCTGAGCTCTAAAGTGTCTTCCCATACTACAGTTCTGTGATGGTGTGAAGTCACAAACATGAGCTGCTGATGCCCCATTTGTGGCAAAGCAACAAGAGCTGGTCTCATACAGAGCCTTGAACAACACATCAGGGACAGACATTTATCATAAGGATGGACAGTGGTGAGATGGTTAGGATGGATTGCTACCAACTGGCATAGATGGTATACATTTTTGTAAAGAATTGTGAAGCTTAAAATCTCATTTAAAATATCATAGATATTATTTAGGGATGCATGCCCAGGAAAATATTAAGAAATTTTTGGTAAAAATGGAAATACAACCAAGAGAAAGTTCACAAGGGCTTCAATTGTACTGTAGAGTTTATTACATCAAGTGGCAGGTAGGTGGGTATTAATTTTCTATTGCTATATAACAAATTTGGTATACTTGGGGCATTGGTTCCAGCACCCTCCTGCTTCAAGTATACCAAAATCCATGCATACTGAAGTCCTAGAGTGAGTTCCAAGGAAGCTGAGTCTATAAAAAGTCAGTCCTCTGCATACATGGGTTTCAGACCTCTCAATGCTGTATATACTCAATACTATCCTATATTCAAGTTTGGTTGAAAAAAGTCCACATATTAGCAGGTCCTCACAGTTTACACCCATGTTGTTCAAAGGCCAACTGTACTGCAAATTTAGTAGCTTGAAAGCTTGTAGTTCAATGGCATATCCTACACAGGTCCTCTACTTAGGGTCTTACAAAACTGCAATGAAGATATTGACAGGGATGTGTATATGTGTGTGTGTGTGTGTGTGTGTGTTTCTTTAGAGACAATGAGTTGCTCTGTTACCCAGACTGGAGTGTAGTGATATCATCACAACCTCAAAGTCTCAGGCTTAAGCAATCCCCCTGCCTCAGCTTGTCAAGTAGCTGAAAGTAAAGGTGACAACACCTGACTTTTTATTTTTGTGGAGACATGTTGTGCAGTCTGGTCTTGAACTCCTGAGCTCAAGTGATCCTTCTGCATCGGCTTCCCAAAGTGCTGGGATTACAAGAGTGAGTCACCATGTCTAGCCAAGGCTGTGTTCTTATCTGGAGGCTTGATGGGGGAAGAATCTTCTTCCAAATTTGTGTTGGCACAATTTCTTTCCTTGTGGTTGCAGGGCTGAGGGACCCAGCTTCTTGATGGATGTTGGTTGGAGGTCACCCGCAGTTCCTAGAGACTGCCACAGTTCTTTGCCCTGTGGGCCCTTTCCAATGTGACTGCTTCCTTTACCAAACCTGCAGAGAGAACCTTAAAGGGAGTTCACTAGCAAGACCAAGTCTTACACAGTGTAATGTAGCATGGGAGTGACACACCTTCACCATTTCCAGGTTCTATTAATTAGAAGCAAGCCACAGGCCCTGCCCCCAATCAAAGGGAAAAGATTACAAAGGCTCAGACATTAGGAGGTGGAGATCATGGGGGCTCCTCACCTGTCCTCCACCGCAGGCATTGATTATGTCATTATATATGTTTGTATGTACAAAACCATTAATAATAAAGTTTAGAGTGTTCTGTGTGGCCCCGAGCTGTAGGAACACAGTTGAGGAGTGGTCCACTCAGTGGGCCAGCTGAGTTCCAGGCAGGCTTTGAGGAGAAGGTAGCATCTGAACTGGTGGAGGATGGGAATAGGGGAAGTCAGAGGACAACTGAGATATTTTTCCTGATACCCAGAGACCCACATGTCACACTTGGAGATTGTCACCTGGCTCAGCATTTGACATCTGACCTTGCTGGCTGTCTCATAACACCCAGAGACATATAGACACACCCAAATACACACCCACAAACATGTAAACACCCATGACACCTCAAATTCCGGGTTGGGTCTATGGTGGCAGAGCCAACTTGCACCAGTAAGTTTTAAACTCTGTGCCACTTACAGTATCAGGGGTCCAGACTTAGAGCCCAGATGACCCAGCCCTGCCCAGGCAGCCTGGCCAGAAGATTCCACACAGCAAATTGAAAACAGATATTGAGGCTAAGTGTAGTGGCTCACAACTGTAATCCTAGCACTCTGGGAGGCTGAGGTGGTGGGTTGCTTGAGCTCAGGAGTTGGAGACCAGACTGAGCAAGAATGAGTCTAAAAATAGAACTAAAAATAGAAAAACTAGCTGGGCTTTGTGGCGGGTGCCTGTAGTCCCAGCTACTTGGGAGGCTGAGCAAGAGGATTGCTTAAGCCCACGAGTTTGAGGTTGCTGTGCGCTATGATGATGCCATGGTACTCTACCTAGGGAGATAGAATGTGACTCAGTCTCCAAAAAAAAAAAAAAATTCTAAACAGAAATTGAATATTGCAGAGCCAAGCTTAGGAACTGCCAGGGCTGCAGGAAGAGGTGGTCTGGGCCAACTCTATCTGCAAGTGATGCATCATGTAGTCAGGACACAGGGGTGTTTATAAGAGTGTGTAGGGAGGTCCCCAGGGGCCACACATTTGCATATTAGGTGCCAGTTGGGCTTTGCAAGGGTGCCTGGACGTGTACATCAGCCAGCCACAGTAAAGACAGAGACCCCCTTCTCTGTGTAAAGTCTCCAAGGTGGCCTGTCTGCCTTCCTGATCTCTGCCCCAGCCTGGCTCACTCTTCTAGTGCTCTGGGTTGGGTTTGGATAGCTGCCAGCTAGTGACAGGGGAGTGGCCAGAGGGCAGGGTGCTCTGGATCCTGTTGCTGAGCCAGCTGTTATGGAGGTGGCTGAGGTGTGAACAGCTGTAAAGCCCAAGTCCCCTTGCCCTCTGGCCAGCTCCCTGCTGGCTGCCTCACCTCCTCCTCCCCTTATTGGGTCACCTCTCTCCTTCCTCTGTCCTTTCTGGATTTCTTCTTGTACCTCTTCACTACCATTTCCCTCCTGTACTCTTTGGCCACATTTGAGGTCGGTTTGGCTGCACTGTGTGGACATCGGGGTACTTCCTTTTAGCTTTTTCTCTCTCCATTCCTTATATCTCTTTCCACCCACCCTTGGCCACCTGCTCTCTCCTCCCATTCCTTTCACAGAATCTACCCTTCTATTAAATGTCCCCACCCCAGCACCTCTTCTCCTTGTCCTCCTGTGTGTTCTCTTTCTCTTTTATCTTCCCAGACTCTCCCAGTGATCAAGAATGGACAGAAACTTGGAATCCATTACCTCTGAGTGTGTCCCCAGCCCTCCAGCCGCCCCCCCACCAGTGCAACACTAATTCATCGGCATGTGTAGCCCGGTGCTTGAGTTCAAGGAGAAAGAGTTTTATTGCATGTGTGCTCCTATTTGTTGATATAGACCCCAAAGCAGATACGACACACATCCAGAGAAAGGGCACAGATACCTGTACACAGAGGGTTGCCACAGACAGCCTTGCTCATAGATTGACATGCTGGCAGGGAGGTGGGACTGCCCAGGCTGGCATGCCTGCCAGGGGAGTGTGAGCAACCACCTCTCACAGCCACAGTGGCCAGGAGTCCAATGCTGAGTCCCTGCACTTCCTCCCATGGCTCTGCCCCAGCCAGCCCAGCTGGCCCTGGACATCCTCCTTCTTGGCTCAGCTCCTGTGTCTCTCCTGGCTCCTCTTTGGAGGCTGCTTGGCTCCGCTAGACTCTGGGGCTATAAATCCCCCTCTGGAAAGGGCTGTAACCTGAGGACCCAGCAGGAAACCTGAGCCCCCAGCATGACTCCTACCTGCCTCTGCGCTCCCTCCAACAGCATTTCCCATCACGGTGATTTAAGGCCTCCCAGGCAGCCCTTAGCAGCTCCCACTGCCCTTGTAGAAGGGGTATAAATATGAGGTAACTACTGTCAGCGAGCTGGTCATAAACCCGTCACAGCCCACTGCAGTGGGGCCAGGTCTGCCTTCC
Source organism: Galagoides demidoff (assembly GCA_963574575.1). Taxonomy (NCBI): domain Eukaryota; kingdom Metazoa; phylum Chordata; class Mammalia; order Primates; family Galagidae; genus Galagoides; species Galagoides demidoff. Next base: position 3,367 of record CAUYQV010025475.1, on the reverse strand, counting down.
AGGGCCCGCTGAGTCTGCCTTGTCAGCCAGCTGCCCTTGGATGAGCCACAGGGCACCCAAGCCTGGGATGTTATTTATGAGCCTTCAACACCAGGATCAAAGCCGCTGTCCATCAGAGACGGCAGGGTGGAGGCCCTTGGAGCCCCCCTCTGGTCTCTCCTCTTATCCAGACAACCTTAGGCCACTGCTACTACTTAAACTTGAATGTTGATGCATCACAGAAAGCCTCAGTACTCCCAGGGTTCCCCTGAGTCCCCTTCCACACACACACCAGGACAGGGACTCCAAAGGAGCTTTGGTGACAGAGTTGGGGTGCAGGCTCCAGTCTTTCTCCAGACCTTACACCCCTCTGTGCTGCCAGACGTCCTGGGGCCGTTTGTGCTATGAACATGGGAGCTGGGAGGCAAGGTAGGGTGAGAGAGGAGTCTTAGGGCTGGAATCTGAAGACTGGGGTTGAGTATTGAGATACCTCCTAACTGTGAGACTTTGTTTTTTCTTTCTGTTTTTATTTTCAAACAACTCATGACATATAAGTAACTACGAAATTTTGGGTTGGTCACATGGTCTCGCTGACCCTCCTGGGACTCTATGGCATGAAGGAATAATAATGTCCTCCTAGTGGGAAGTTAAGAGAACCCAATGAGATGAGGTCTGTGAAAGGGTTGTAAATTCTGAAGAACTATGCAGAATTAAGGCTTATGCTCATCCCCCTCTTCCCCATGTAGCTCTCTATGTCACCAAAAGAATCCACTAGCAAAGTTTACTGATATTGGAATTTATTGCAGAGAGATGGGTAGTTTACAGGATGGCTGGAAGGGCCCAGGAACTAGGCCTGGACACTTAGCCAGAGCACTCAAGCTAAGCGGAGCCCCTGGACACTTCACTGCCACCCGGCTGGCCCCTGCAGTTCCAGGAGGGGAGCACCCAGAGCCACCAGCACCTGCCTCTCATCTGGCTCATGTCCATGCAGAAGTCACGTATCTGCTTGGGAGCAGCCAGATTGTGAGGAAACCTGAGCTGAAAGGGAGTTCTAGCATGTAGATTTTACTTTCCATCAAGCTAGAAGGGGATTGGACTATGGGAAATTCCATAAAACAAATGACCCAGTTTCTTCATCAAATAAGTTGCTATAGGTAGAAAAGAAGAAAAATAAAAAAAGAGGGGGGAATCTACAGATTAAAAGCAACTGAAGAGACTTGTCAACTAATTGCACCCTATGAAGTTCTTTGCATCCTGATTTGAAGAAACTGTTAAAAGAAAAAGCAAAACAATCAGGAATCTTTGAACAGGCCCTATAATCCCAGCACTCTGGGGGCCTGAGGCGGGAGGATCACTTGAAGCCAGGAGTTCAAGACCAGCCTGGGCAATGTGGTGAGACCCCTATCTCTACAAAAAATAAGAACAATTAGCTGGGCTTGGTGACACATGTCCGTAGTCCCAGCTACTCAGGGGACTGAAGTGGGGACTGAAGTGGGGAGGATCGCTTGAGCCCAAGAGTTTATAGCTGCAGTGAGCTATGATGCTGCTGCTGCATGCACTCCAGCCCAGGTGACACGGCAAGAACCTGTCTCTAAAACAACAACAACAACAACAAGCCATCTTTTAGAAATGCATGGGGAAATATTTCTGGTTGAAATGATATATTAGATTTGCTTCAGAATAATCGAGTAAAGTAGGACAGAGGAAGATTCTACAGTAATAGAGTGATAGTGCAGTTACTGTAGAAACTGGGTGACCAGTGCATGGGGTTAATCATATCACTCTATTTTTGTATTTATTTGAAATGTTTTGTAATAACAGTTTATTTTTATTTATTTATTTGAGACAGAGTCTCACTATGTCGCCCTCAGTAGAGTGCTGTGGTGTCACAGCTCACAGCAACTTCAAAGTCTTGGGCTTAAGTGATTCTCCTACCTCAGCCTCCCAAGCAGCTGGGATTACAAGTGTCCGCCACAACACCTGGCTATTTTTTGGCTGCAGGTGCCATTGTTGTTTAGCAGGCCCAGGCTGGATTTGAACCCACCAGCTCTAGTGTATGTGGCTGGCACCCTAACCGCTGAGCTATGACACCTAGCCTAAAATTTTTTTTAAAAGGTTCACTTCAGTGGCTCTTCTTTCTTCCCAAGCCTCGCCACCAATGGGTCCTGCTGTGCTGTGACCTCAGGTGCCACCAGTATCTGTTTCGTCACAATGAGCCACCCCCTGCCAACATCCCATCCTCTGATGCTTGCCAGCTCTCTATTGCTACAAAATGCAACTTGTTCAGAAAGCCAGTCCCAGATTCTCATTTCCTTGAGGGTTTCTTGCTTGGAATCTTTTCTGGTATTAGTTACTATTCTAAATTGGAGACAACAGATTCCATTCTGGCTGATTTAAGCAGAAAGGAATTTATTAGAGGATATTAGGTAGTTCATAGAATCTTGGAGAGGGCCAAGAAACTACATGGCCTGTAACAGAACAGCCAGGAGAAATAAATACTCAAGCTGTTCCATAGGATGGATCTGATGGAAACTGTGCTCCCCACACTCCAGGGGACAAACACTAGAAACCACTCCCAACTGACTAAGGTGACTTAATCCACCTCTGCCTTCCAATGCTTCCCATTTCTTTCCACCTACATACCTTCTCTTCCCCTCCCCTGGCCCTGCCCCAGGTTTATATGGGAATTTTCTTGGTGGAACTGGTTCTCATGGGGACCCTAGCTGCAAAGGAGTCTTGAAAAGGTAGCTAGCTGTATGCTTTCCAGCCATGTTAGCACTGGAATGCAAAATCTCTCTCTGTGTGTATATGTCTTTAAGAGAGTTTTCTTGCTAGGTTCCTCAGATTCCAGCACAAGGACCTGCCCTTGGCACTGGGCAGTCTTTTGTTGTTTCCTGCTGAGGTTGTTAAATTCAGGCATTGGCAAGGCATACATTCAGTCCCATGCCCTTAATTTATAACATGTACATGGAGTTTAGAATTTACAAAGAGCTCTCACATACTTTTCCTCTTTTAGTGATTTCAATAAACTCAAAAAATTGGACTTATCATCCCCATTTTATATTTGAGGAGATTGAAACTCAGAAATGTTGAGTTCTCAAGGTCAAAGAACTGGTATGTAGGCTCGGCGCCTGTGGCTCAATCAGCTAAGATGCCAGCCACGTACACCTAAGGTAGCGGGTTCGAATCCCCAGCCTGGGCCCACCAAACAACAATGACGGCTGCAACCAAAAAATAGCCAGGCGTAGTGGCAGGTGCCTGTGGTCCCAGCTACTTGGGAGGCAGAGGCAGGAGACTCGCTTGAGCCCAGGAGTTGGAGGTTGCTATGAGCTGTGATGCCATGGCACTCTACCCAGGGGGATAGCTCCGTCTCAAAAAAAAAAAAAGA
>CAUYQV010025474.1:0-10656 GCA_963574575.1 Galagoides demidoff | reverse complement strand
CAAAAGAGACTTGGCGCCTGTGGCTCAATCGGCTAAGGCGCCAGCCACATACACCTAGGGTGGCGGGTTCGAATCCCCAGCCCAGGCCCGCCAAACAACAATGATGGCTGCAACCAAAAAATGGCCGGGCGTTGTGGCGGGTGCCTGTAGTCCCAGCTACTTGGGAGGCTGAGACAGGAGACTCACTTGAGCCCAGGAGTTGGAAGTTGCTATGAGCTGTGATGCCACGGCACTCTACCCAGGGGGATAGCTTGAGACTCTGTCTCCAAAAAAAAAAAAAAAACCAAAAGAAAGCCCATGTAGCCATTCTCATATCAGATAACATAGACTCCAACAAAAGCAAAGAAAGACAAAGATGGTTATTATATAATGGTGAAGGAAACAATTCAACAAGGAGACATAACAATTCTAAATACCTATGCACCTAACAGAGGTATACCCGGAATCATAAAGCAAATCCTCCTTTATCTAAACAATATGATAAACAGTAGCATCATAACAGTGGCAGACTTTTAACACCCCACTGATAGAATAAGACAGATCCTCCATGGAGAAAATAATCAAAGATATGAGGGACTTAAATGGAACACTAGAACAAATGGGCCTAACAAACATTTACAAAACATTCTACCCCCAAACATTGAATATATGTATTCTTCTCCTTAGGTCATGGAACAGTCTCTAAAAGTGATCACACCCTAGGCCACAAAACATGCCTGAACAAATTTAAAAACATAGAAATGTGACTGGTTTTATAACAAAATTTTACAATTCTCCAGTGTCTTAGCTCCCTCATATTCCAAATAAGTTTCCAGTGTTTTGATCAGAACTGAAGCAGGCAGCTAAGTGGCTCTGACTCGACAGGTGTGAAGTAGTGAATGTTATCTGAGCTCCAGGGGCCCAGCAATGGCAGTCTTAGCAAAAGTAGAGAAGAGGCAGTGGGGTCTCAGTACAGATTGCCAAACGGAACTTTGTAATTTTCTGTACACTGACACAATTTCTTTGTGTTTTTCCAGGTAACAGTAGAACCTTCTTACAGCCCTGATTACTACAGAGCCTCGCTCTACCAGAATGTCTGGAGAAAGTCAAGATAAGTGATATGCCACCACAGACTGTGACGAATAGCCACTGAGCCTGCACGCAAAGCTGAAAGAATGAAAAATATTACCCCCTAGCTCATTAGAATACTAAAATTCCACCCTGGGGATGGATTTGTCCACCATTTTTTGTTCATGGGATATATATATACTAGCCTGATTCCTCACTGTGCTTGCGTGCCTTGCACTCTACCCCAAACATGCAATGGGGTTCACTGCCTCTCTGCAGTATTCATTTTCACTTCTATAAAAGCCCCATGACCCTATTAATCAGGGCGGTGGATCTGAGGTAGCCTATGCCTTCGCCTCCCAGTTGATGTGTCCTCTGAAATAAATCCTTTCCTCCTTGATAAGTCTCATTATCTCAGTAATTGGCTTTCTATGCAGTGACCAACAGTGAGCACCCCATTGTAGGTCTGATAACTCAAAGTAGACCATGAAACTTCTGAGACCACAATTAAATTAGAAATTGATTCTAACAGAAATGCACACTGCTACACAAAGTCATGAAAACTAAACAACCTACTGGTGAATGACACTTGGGTTATGTAGGAAATTAAGATGGAAATCAACAAAGTTATGATTTAATAAAAATACTAATAATAAAAGATGGAAATCAAAAGATTCTTTGAACTAAATGCCAAAGGACAAAAGTTATCAAAATTTGTGAGAATCATCAAAAGAGGAAAATTTATTGCCACTGCACACTGTGAAACCCTGTCTCTAAAAAAATATGAAATAGGATGGTGCCTGTAGCTCAGTGGCAAGGGCACTGGCCACATACACTGGGGCTGGCCAGTTTGAACCTGGCTCAGGCCTGCCAAACAACGACAACTACAAAAAAAAAATAGCCGGGCATGTGGCAGGTGCCTGTAGTCCCAGCTACTTGTGAGGCTGAGGAAAGAGAATCGCTTAAGCCCAAGAGTTTGAAGTTGCTGTGAGCTGTCACGCCATGGGACTCTACCAAGAGTGACATAGGGAAACTCTGTCTCAAAAAATGATAATAATAATAATAATAATAATAATAATAAAAATTAAAAAAACTAGGTTCGGCACCTGTGGCTCAAGTGGCTAAGGCACCAGTCACATACACCTAAGGTGGCAGGTTAGAATCCAGCCTGGGCCCGCCAAACAACAATGATGGCTGCAATCAAAAAAAATGTAACCGGACATTGTGGCTACTTGGGAGGTGGAGGCAGGAGACTCGCTTGAGCCCAGGAGTTGGAGGTTGCTGTGAGCTGTGATGCCACAGCATACTACCCAGGGTGACAGCTTGAGGCTCTGTCTCAAAAAAAAAAAAAAATTAAAAAACTAAAAACAAAAAGAAATATATATATGTACATATATATTAAATAAAAGAGCCTTATACACATGAGAAAGTTTGCTTGAAAAATGTTCTTTTTTTTTTTGAGACAGAGCCTCAAGCTGTCCCCCTGGGTAGAGTGCCCTAGCATCACAGCTCACAGCAACCTCCAACTCCTGGGCTCAAGCGAGTCTCCTGCCTCAGCCTCCCAAGTAGCTGGGACCACAGGTGCCCGCCACAACGCCTAGCTATTTTTGGTTGCAGCCATCACTGTTGTTTGGTGGGCCTGGGCTGAATTTGAATCCACCACCTTAGGTGTATGTGGCTGGCGCCTTAGCCACTTGAGCCACAGGTGCCGAGCCGAAAAATGTTCTAAGAACTTCTATACCATTGATTGTTGGCTCAGAGTAGATGATCATGAGTACATGTGATCCACACTATGATAGTGTCCTTCCAGAGACATTTTTGTAATGTAACAGAATGATAACTGGAAACATTCATCAATCAAGCTCTCCTGGTATTTTTTTTTTTTTTTGAGACAGAGTCTCAAGCTGTTCCCTGGGTAGAGTGCCGTGGCCACCTCCAATTGATCCTCTTGCCTCAATTTTTCTATTTTTAGTAAAGACAGTGTCTTGCTTTTTGCTCAGGCTGGTCTTGACCTCATGGGCTGCAGCTATCCACCCACCTTGGCCTCCCAGAGTGCTAGTCCTGGTATGTTCTATCTTGGTGTCCTATGCCATGCTGATAATTCCAGGGGCATCTCTTTATATAACAGGTTAACATTCAAAATTATTAGTCAAAGTGTTCCCCTTCATGAATTTTTTGAGACAGAGTTTCACTCTATTGCCCTTGGTAGAATGTCATGACATCATAGCTTATAGCAACCTCAAACTCCTGGGCTCATGAGATTCTCTTACCTCAGCCCTCCAAGTAGCTAGGACTACCAGGTGCCAGCTACAACACCTGGCAATTTTTAGAGACAGGGTCTCACTCTTGCTCAGCTAGGGCTGGTCTCAAACTCCTGAACTCAAGGGATCCACCCACCTTGGAATCCACCTGCCTAGGCCTCCAAGAGTATTGAGATTATAGTATAGTATTGAGCCACCATGCCCCACCTCCTTCATGAATTTTCTGTTGTCCAATAAACTCATCCTCTAGGAAAGTCCATAAAAACATTTATAACCTATAAGAAGGTTATCACAGTAGGAAAAAAACAACATGACTTAACACTGTATATCACAAGCAAAATCACACAAACTTGAGAATACAAAATCAAGGTTTTTCTGCATCCCAATAGAAAGAGCAGTGGAAGAGAGAGGAAAATACAATATACGAAGGTCAGATTTTGAGGGCTCTCAAGAGGAGACTCTGTGCTGCTCACATACTCTAAGCTAAGAGCATGAAAGAATGAGATATGCTCCCCATGCAGGGCTAGAGATCAGGAGGGACTAGTCAACTGTATTTACAGGTCTACTAAATCACAGTAGCAGAAGATCAAACCCATTCTCTAGTTCCACAAACCATGAACTGAGGAAAAAACAGAAAAAATGACTGAGGAACTTGACAGGCAGAGAGGGCTGGAGACGGCTCTGTGTAGTTTCCAGATTCCCATATGCAAAGAAGGAACAGCCAATGTGTCCCATCTCCTGCCTTGGTCTTACAAGTGCATGAATGGGATAGAACATGGAAAGCTCCAGGTCTCAGGACTATGGAAGCCTCCACACTCATCTACATGGAAAGTGAATTGAGCATCAAATGGAATTGAGTACAGAATAGACCTAAGGGAGAAGGAGCCCTTTGTGAAGTGGCCCTCCCAGGACCCTCAGAGAGAAGGAGTCGGAGAGTTCATAGGAACCACATGATGAGGACTTTCTGTTTCTTTCTGTTGGAGCTGCAGCCCCAGTGGAGGGTGAAGAAATAATTTGCACACATCTGAAGAGTAGCATGATAACTGGGGAAAATATAAAATTTCCTTTGACACCTCACTATATATAAACTTTTGTTTTCCCACATTATCCTTTCAACTTGCTGAGTCCCAATGTTTAATGATGCAGTTTCCAGTATGCCCTCTGCGCTCTTACCTGTGATCATACCTTTGACACGTTCCCACTGCTTTTGTTTTCTTGCTATTTTCACTTGGCTCTCCACAGTCCAGGGCTTTTCTCCTGTTTTCAACATGGAGATAATATTCAGGCCAGAAAGACAGTATCCCACTTATAAAATGCAAGGAACATGCATTTTATGGGTTTTCTAGAATGTCAGCCTTATATTTATGTCAGAAGAGAGAACATTACAGATGCACCTAAGAAATCATTCCACAAATTTATCCACAGAAAGCTTAGTGAACACTGTAAAATACAGATATTTTATATTGTCCCAAGAATCCAAAGCATAGGGGTAGAAAATAGAGAATTGGCTGCTTCATGGAGGGAACAAACATCTGAAGAAGAGGGATGTTTAAAGTCCAGGTGCTGGATTATGGAACTTTTCATTTCTGAGTCAACTAGTCTTCAATCTCAGTCAAGGGCTCCCAAGAGCCACACAAGATTAAATACAGACACACAAAAGCAGATCCTGACTTCTACAGGGAAGATATCCTCACCCAAAGAGATCAGGTTCCTATAGTTCTCCAACATCACGGCCCTGTACAAAGCCCTCTGAGCAGGGTCCAGACATTCCCACTCCTCCTGAGAGAACTCTATGGCCACATCCCTGAATGTCAAGTGTCCCTAAAATGACAAACATATTTCACAAAGGCATCACATTCACACAAAATGAGGAGAGCAGAGAAATTAAGTATTCATTAAATCGGAGTGCTTGGACAAATTCACATTAAGGTAATTTTTGAATAAGTTTTCTCTGTAATTGTGTTTTACTGTAGTTTTCCAATAGAGCAGTGGTTCTCAACCTTCCTAATGCCACAGCCCATTAATACAGTTCCTGTGGTCATGACCCACGGGTTGAGGACCACTGCAATAGAGATTATGACAGCCTCTAAGTCAGCGTAAATTTCTCAGTTTTGTGGATAATATAAGAAATATAAAAATATGGGTGGTGCTATAGCTCAGAAGCTAGGGCACCTGCCACATACACAGAAGCTGGCGGGTTCAAACCTGGCTCAGGCCAGCTAAACAACAACTGCAACCAAAAAATATCTGGGTGTTGTGGTGGGTACCTGTAGTCCCAGCTACTTGGGAGGCTGAGGTAAGAGAACCTCTTAAGCCCAAGAGTTTGAGGTTGCTATGAGCTGTGATGCCACCACCCTCTACTGAGGACAACATAGTGAGACTCTGTCTCAAAAAAAAAACAAAAAAACAAAGTAAACATAAATTATCTTCACAAAAATATAAGGTAGGGTGGCACCTGTGGCTCAAAGGGGTAGGGGCGCCGGCCCCATATGCCAGAGGTGGTGGGTTCAAACCCAGCCCTGGCCAAAAAAAAAGTATAAGGTAGTATGTTAGACATACCATACCACATGATACTCAGTATCTGCATGAGCTAGAATATAAGTGGTATCTTCAGAGATATGACAAAAGCTATGGTGGCTTTTTTATTTTTTTTTTGAGACAGAGTCTCACTATGTCACCCTGGGTAGACTGCCATGACATTACAGCTCACAGCAACCTCAAACTCTTGGGCTGAAGCGATTCTCTTGCCTCAGCCTCCCAAATAGCTGTGACTACAGGCACCCATCACAACGCCCAGATATTTTTTTGGTTGCAGTTGTCATTATTGTTTAGGTGGCTCTGGACAGGTTCAAACCTGCCAGATTCAGTGCATTTGGCTGTCACCACAACCACTGTGCTCCAGGCACCAAGCCAAAAGCTACAATGGCTTTAAAGACAGAAAAGTCAGAATCTAAAAATTATGATAATATCAATGGTAATGACTAACATTTTACATGTGTGAAACACAATTTTAAATGTTTTATATGTACTAATAAAATAACAACACAGCCATCCACGGTCTGTAACATGAGACTACATCACAGAAACTCTGAGAAACTGGCTGCAAATCAAAGAGCTAAAAATGTCAGAACAAGCACTAGAACCAGGTATCTGGGATTCAGATTAGAACATAAAGAAATAGCCGCATGGGTGTGGTAGGTCACATCTATAATCCCAGCACTCTAGAGGCTGAAGGAGGAGGATTCCTTGAGCTCAGGAGTTCAACACCAGCCTGAGCAAGACCTCATCTCTAAAAATAGTCAGGTGGGCAGCACCTGTGGCTGTTGGCCACATACACCTAGGGTGGCGGGTTCAAACCCAGCCTGGGGCTGCTAAGCAACAATGACAACTGCAACCAAAAAATGGCCAGGTGCTGTGGCAGGCACCCGTAGGTCCAGCTACTTGAGAGGCTGAGGCAAGAGAATCGCTTCAGCCCAAGAGTTTGAGATTGCTGTGAGCTGGGATGCCACAGCACTCTACCTAGAGCAACAGCTTGAGACTCTGTCTCAAATAATAATAATAATAAATAAAAATAGTCCGATGTTGTGGCAGACATTTGTGAGTCCCAGTACTTGGGAGGCTGAGACAAGAGAATCATTTGAGTCCAAGAGTTTAAGGTTACTATGAGCTGTGACATCATGGCCCTTCTACTGAGGACAACAAAGTGAGCATCTATCTTAAAAAAAAAAAATGCTGGTGAGTATATGGGGGAAAAAGGGAACTCATATATTATTTCTGGGAATATAAATTAAGATAGCCACTATAAATAAGAGTATGTCCACATGAATACATGACTTCCAGGGGCAACTTCTCTAATCTTGGTCTACAGAGAGCTGACAGGGCACCCAGATGTGGCCCCTAAACAGTCTCTGCTCCCCAAAAGCACTGACTGACATCACAGGGCCACACCCCAACTCCAATCCATGTCTGGGTGGTAAGCCCTTCCCAGGGTCCTGCCCACTAGAGCCTCTTTTTCATTTTTCCTTTTTTGCAGTTTTTGGCCAGGGCCGGATTTGAACCCACCACCTCCAGGATATGGAGCCGGCACCCTACTCCTTTGAGCCACAGGCATTACCCTGGCTAGAGCCTCTTTATAAGTTCATGTCACTAGTCACAGTGAGATGGGATCTCAGTGCAGGTGAGAGGGACTGAGGGAAGGCAGGGAAGTGTGAGCAAAGTTCTCAGTCAGGATGCTGCAGAGTCAGAGAAGATCAGCAAGTCCAGTGCCGGCATTTCAGAAAGTGGGAGGGCTCAGAAGGTCCCACCAAGAATATCACTGTACCTGAGTAAGAGCCATTCCTGAATCCTGCTTTCCCCTTCCTTCTGATCTGGGCTGTTTCCTCACATGCAGTGAGTCTGTAGAAGGCAACAGAAGGCAATCCTGAATGTCAATCATATGCCTTTTAATGCTCAGAGTCAACACACCCCTTCCTGTGCCACAAATGCATGCACAGAGCAGATTTCAATCTATAAAAAGATGGTCCTCTGCTGCCCATGCCCCATGAGAGATGTATGAAAAACACATTTCTACAGAAGACAAACTAGTTAGCTTTTGACCCCTTTCATCGATCTTGCTCCCCTCCTGGGGGACCCCATGCACATGCTGCAGCAGTGGGGAGCTGGGCTAGACTGAGCAACCCCTAGTCATGGCCCAGACCAAACCTGATGCATCACCCCTGCATGAACCACGGGCTGAGCTCAGCCTTCAGAAATGAAGGACACTAGGCTTGGCGCCTGTGGCTCAAGCAGCTAAGGCACCAGCTACATACACCTGAGCTGGCAGATTCAAATCCAGCCCAGACCCACCAAACAATGACAACTGCAACCAAAAAATAGCCAGGCATTGTGGCAGGCACCTGTAGTCCGGGCTACTTTGGGGGTGGAGGCAGGAGAATCGCTTATGCCCAGGATTTAGAGGTTTCTGTGAGCTGTGATGGTACAGCACTCTACCCAGGGCAACAGCTTGAGGCTCTGTCTCAAAGAAAAAAAAAGAAGAAAGGAGGGCTGCATCTGTGGCTCCAAGGAGTAGGGTGTCAGCCCCATATATCAGAGGTGGCAGGTTCAAACCCAGCCCTGGGCCAAAAACTGCAAAAAAAAAAAAAAAAAAAAAAAGAAAGAAAAAAATGTAAGACACTGGCAGGGCACAGTGGCTCATACCTATAATCCCATCACTCTGAGAAGCTGAGGCAAGACCACTTGAGTTCAGGAGATTGAGACCAGCCTGAGCAAGAGGGCAACACTGTCTCTACTAATAGAAAAATTAACTGGGCATTGTGGTGGTCACCTGTACTCCTAGCTACTCAAGAGGCTGAGGCAGGAGGATCCCCTGAGGCCAAGAGTTCAAGACTAGACTGGATGACATAAAAATAAAAATATTCATTTCGTGGCTTGGTGCCTGTAGCTCAGCAGCTAGAGCACCAGCCACATACACTGAGGCTGGTAGGTTCAAACCCAGCCAGGGCCTGGCAAACAACTATAACAACAACAACAAAATAGCTGGGTGTTGTGGCAGGCACCTGTAGTCCTAGCTAGTTGGGAGGCTGAGGCAAGAGAATTGTTTAAGCCCAAGAGTTGGAGGTTGCTGTGAGCTGTGATGCCATAGCACTCTACCAAGGGCGACTCAGTGAGACTCTCTCTCAAATTAAAAAAAAAACATCTTGATAAAGTTATGGAGTATATTTTGTTGGTTTACCACTTAATCCCTGTTGGACACACAAAAAGCCAGGCATATGTTATAGGCTCCATATGTAATAAATATACATGTGAACAAGAATGACACATAGTAAGGCTAGTACACCCTCCAGCATGGTCTTCACTTTGAAGAGTGTGGACTTTGTCCTGAGGAATAGGGGAAGGAGGGTTCAATGCCAGGGACTGACACAACTTGCTTTTAGATGTAGTGATGATAATCCTAATGCATAGAAGAACTCTGAAGATGGTCTCTCTATCTCCTGTTTCCTCCATTATCATGCCTTTTTGTTCTGGGTTTTTTTTTTTTTCATTTTGGAGAACTGGGTCTCATTTCAGATTCTAATTATAACTGGGTACTCCCCTCTCTCAGAAGAAAAACCACACAGAGACACACACTCTATTTGGCCAATCACTTCAGGGTCAGTGTTGCTCAGACTGGTTTTCTGGGCCAGCCCCTCACTGTCTCCATGTTACAGGTAAGCTCACTGAGGCTCAGGAGCAGGGAGACATGGCAGACATTTCATGGAGTTATCCTAGGAAGGCCTTGGCTGAGGGAGGAGGAGGTAGAGGGACTGAATTCTGATATGGTGGCCTAGAAGGGTCAATGGGCTGGGACTGTCTTTACCTCACCTTCTCTAGAATGTTCCAGGACCATTTTTCACATGCCTGAGCAAACAACAACAACAACAAAAGACTTCTTTTAAGGTTCTGATGTCACTGGTCTCAAATATTTAATACACGGACAGCTACCCCAGAAAAAAACATTTTTTTCCTTGGGCCAAAGTGTTTTATTAGGTCAAGACAGGTCAAGAGATTGTGAGTTATATATGCTAAATGATGCCTCAGACTCAACACTAGGGTAAGTTAAATACAACTCACATGGCAGTTAATGTGTTAATGACTCTTTACAGAAAATTACACTAATATACTGAAAAGATACACAATTGCAAACCCACAGCTATAGATATTTAAAACACTGAATGAGAGTCAGCTGTAAAAATGACCCTTAGCAATTTTTTTTCATCAAGAGTACACAGGCTGGGGCAGCGCCTGGGGCTCAATGGAGTAGGGCAACGGCCTTATATGCCAGAAGTGGCGGGTTCAAGCCCAGCCCTGGCCAAAAACTGCAAAAAAAAAAAGTACACAGGCTATGTTAGAGCAAGATTCAAGTCAATCCAGCACATCCTTCTACATTAGCAGAGAACAGAATGACCGGTGGGACTTAAGGGAACATCTATATAGTTGCTCATAGATCATTATTTTAACAAATGACATAAGGAAAGAAAACTGAATAAGAGACTAACCATTTCAAATAGGTTTTGATGTTAAAGTAAAAAGAAAAGAAAGCTCACTGGCTCGGCGCCTGTGGCTCAATGAGCTAAGGTGCCAGCCATGTACACCTAAGGTGGCGGGTTCGAATCCCCAGCCCGGGCCCGCCAAACAACAATGATGGCTGCAACCAAAAAATGGCCGGGTGTTGTGGCGGGCACCTGTGGTCCCAGCTGCTTGGGAGGCAGAAGCAGGAGACTCGCTTAAGCCCAGGAGTTGGAGGTTGCTATGAGCTGTGATGCCATGGCACTCTACCCAGGGGGACAGCTTGAGGCTCCGTCTCAAAAAA
>CAUYQV010025471.1:0-34846 GCA_963574575.1 Galagoides demidoff | reverse complement strand
ACCGGCCTTAGCAAGAGCAAGACTCCATCTTTAAAACTAGCCAGGCATTGTAGCAGGCACCTGTAATCTCAGCTACTTGGGAGGCTGAGGCAAGAGAATCACTTGTGCCCAAGTTTAAAGTTGCTGTGAGCTGTGATGCCAGGCATTCTACTGAGGGCAATAGAGTGAGACTCTAAAAAATAAATAAATACTCCTTCTCTTTCGTTATCACCACTTTTTCCTTTTTGAACTCATATGAAATATATGCCAAGACCTCTCACTCCAAGACTTTTAACTTCTTTTTCATTAATCTCTTTATAGCTCTGCATTCAGAGTAGTTTCCTCAGCTCTGTCTTCTAAATCAAGCTAAATTCAACTGACCCCTTATTTGGCTGTTTGCTTTTTTTTTAATTTCAGTTTATATATACACATGTATACATACATATTCACATATATATTCATATATATATAATTTTTTTTTGGTAGAGACAGCCTCTTGCTCAGGCTGGTCTCAAACTCCTATCAGCAATCCATCTGCCTTGGCCTCCAGAGTGCTGGGATTACAGGCATGAGCCACTGCCCCCCGGCATCAGTTACTCTTTTTTTCATTTCTTGAAGTTCTATGTGGTTGTTTGTCAAACCTGACTGGTTTCAAGAGCACCTTGATTTTTTTTTTCACCTCTTTCACTTTCAATAACTTTAAATACACTTAATGATATCTTAGATTTTTTTAAATCTCATGTAAATAGTACGATGTTACTTCTCCTGTTTATAGTATTTGTTTTTCAAAAACTATTTAGTGGCTGGCTCCGAGGTGCCAGGCTTTGTTCTTGGGACTTGGAATGTATCAGTGAACTGAATAGACAAAGTTCTCTGCCTTCATGGCATCTGCATTTTAGGGGATGGCAATAGTCAATACATAAGACATATGGAAGCAAATAGCAGATCAGTCAATGATAAAGCTTGGAAGATAATACATGTAAGGTGGATAGAAGGAAAGGAGGCTGTGATTTTAAGTAGGCTGTGGCAGAAGAGACCTGTGTGAAGTAGGGAACAAACCCTGCAGTTCTCAAAGGGAAGAACATTCCTGGAAGAGGTGCCCATGAGTGCAAGTGCCCTAAAACATGGTCCTTCCTGGCCTGTTGAGGCAGCAAGAGCAAAGCCAGTGTGGCTGGAAAGAGAGTTGCCAGAGCAGCAGATGAGCTGAGAGAGAAGGGCCGAGGGCATCAGAGCCCTAACACGTAACTCTTGATGCTTGGTTGACAATAGACAGGAATGGGGCAAGAGCAAAATCAGGGACACCAACAGGCACTGTTACAATAGTGCAGTCAGGAGATGATGGTGACGTGGACCAAGGGAGTAACGGAGGGGTGTGGGATGCAATCAGACTTAGGGTACATCGTGAGGGTACAGCCCACAAGCATTTGCCAAAAACTTGCACCTGGGATGTGAGGAACCTAGAGAAGAATATCTCATCATCCACATGACTCCAAAGGTTTTGGTCTGAGCAGCTGGGAAGATGGAGTGAGCACTGGAAGGAAGAGAGACTTGGGGGAAGATGTGAAGACTGTTTCTGGACACAGTGTCTTAATTATCCATTGCTGCATAATAAATTACCCCAAAATATAGGAGACTAAGCAACAAATCTTTATTATCCTCTGGTGCTGATCTCAGTGCATCTGGGTTACTTCTGCCTAGGGTTCTGATCATGAGGTGAGAGTTAAGCTTCAACTAGGACTACAATGATCTGAAAGTCAGCTGGGGCTGGAGGATCAGCCTCCAAGGTCACATGCTCACCAAGATCATGCTGACTATTGGCTTACTACCTCAGTTCTTCCACTTACAGCCTCCACGAGGGTGTCAAGACACAGTAGCTGGCTTCTCCCAGAGCTACTCTTCCAAAGGAGAGCAGATCCAAGCAACACAAGTACAAGCTACAGTACCTTTCCCACCTCATCTCAGACGGGCCTCGATGTCTTCCCCATACTGCATTGTTCACATGGAGATGGCCTCACATGTTGGGGGAGAGACTCCATAAAAACGTGAACAGCAGGAGCCAGGACCCTGAGGGCCACTTCACAGGCTGCCTGACCCACGCACTACATGTGGATGCTATTAGACTCCTCAGCAGAGCTATCTCAGAAATAATCTATAGTTGAGGACCGTCTAGTATTATGAAGAGAAGTCCAGGCTGCAAATAATAAATGTAGAAATTGGCCAGGCACAGTGCCTCGTGCCTGAGATCCTAACACTCTGGGAAACCGGGGTGGGAGGATCACTTGAGGTCAGGAGTTTGAGACCAGCCTCAGAAAGAGTGAGACCCCATCTCTCTACTAAAAATAGAAAACATTAACAAAGCTTCAGTGGCAGTGGGTACCTGTAGTCCCAGCTACTTTAGAGCCAGAGGCAGAAGGATCACTTGAGCCCAGGGCACTCTACCCAGGGCAACAGAGTAAGACTCTATCTCAAATAAATAAATGTAGAAATCAACAATATAAAAAACTATTTATATAATATTAGAGGATACTCTCTGAGTATAGTTTTTTTAATATGTGAAAACTCCCCTGACAGAGCGGCATTCCTTATATTTTTCCCTTTTGTGTTTTAAGTTGGAAAACTAAACCCTCTAGAGCGGTATTGAGTTTGTACATGCTGTAACACCAAAGCTTTTGTTCTTTCTAGAGAAGCTGTTTTTGTGTTAATTTCTTTAGTCCTCTCATGGCTAGGAGATGGTTTAAATTTGTGGTACCAGGCTGGGGTCTAAGTTCTCATGGATGAATGACTCTGCTTCTCCCACCCAAGGGCCCAGCTCCCCCAGTGCCTCCCCCAGACTAGCAGGTGGAGGGGTTTTCACAAAGGAGCAGCTGCCAGAGGATCCAGGCTTTGTGCTGAAGTTCTGCTCCAACTCACCCACTAGGATAGACTGAGGCCATCTCTCTTGTCCACCACATGCAACCAACCTACAGCCCCCAGCCCTGGGCCTCTATGTGGGCCTCACATCCTGAAGGCAAGGCAGTGCAGGCCCAGATCTCTCACTTACTACCTGTCACCTTGTGAAGTCCTCTTCCTTCTAACTGGAGTAAAGATTACAAAACATCATTTGGAGATAATGTACCCGGCACATCTCTGTTTGTGATAGGAAAAGAACGTCTTGTCCAGGTCAGGAGATCTGCATTTTGTTTGGCATTTTCCACATATTGTTTGGTTATGGGGAAAATAGAATTATATGAATATACAGGGTGTCTATAAAGTTTGTGCGCAATTTACAATGTCAAACGATTTTAAATTGCACACAAACTTTATGGACACCCTGTATATAAACTTGTTTTTAAGTTCAATGTAACTTTTTCTGTTTCTAGTTCTCTATTAAAACTCAGGTGCCCTTCATTCTCCCAATATGACTCCAGACGCCTTCTTAAGTATTCCCCATTCTATGAGGCATATTCAAAAGTTACCTTCTCATGATCCCTTCCCTCTGTTACTCTAGAATTAAACAGTGGTTCTCTTCCCTGAAGTCATTAAAACAAAACAAAACAAAAACCTGAAGAGGTATTTCAGCCCTTCTATGGAACAGATTCTGGTTCTTTTGCTTTTTCCAGTCACATAAGTGTTGAAATTTCTTTCATAAACTATACTCACTTATCCAAAACTCTACCTTTTTTACGTAGCTATAAATGGTAAGATCCAAAGTTCTTTCTATCAAAGGTTTTCAGACAAAACATTGTGAATAGCAGTTTAACCTTTTATTCAACTGAGAAAACATTCTTTTTGTTTATCATTAGGGAGAAATGGTCTTTTATCTTTACAGTGAAAACAAAATTGTGAATATGTGGATAATTAGAATCTCTTTAGATAACTGAACAAACTCTCAAAGCCCTGTTACAACTGACAGTAACTAAACGTCAGATCTGACACATAGCTCCTGTGAGCTTACCAACCTCCTGTCAGCTGGCCATCCCTCTTCTTCAACAAACTGTCACATTTTAAACCATCTCTCCTACACTTCAGGTTGCTCTGGGTTGTGTCTGCAGAAGTTTGGGATGTGTTGGTGACCTCCTTCCATGGCCCTAACACAAGCAGAATCCCACACGAAGGAGGCTCCCAGAGCTTCAGAAGGAAGGTTGGCTCTCCAGGCTGAGGGAAGACAGGGGACCACAGCCCTGCCCATTCCTTGCAAAAGCCCACCTCCAAAAGGCCACTCTGATGGCCTCAGAACTATAAACTTCCTTGGAGGACACAATGGCCTGTTGAAGTCATTCTTTTTGGGAAAGCCCAAGATTCTCTAATCATCTGTTGTCACCTGCCACTCTAGAAGTCTCAACACTTCCTCACCTCTCTAAACTCATCCAGCATCAGCAAACTCCCTACATTCTCAACCCTCTGAACATCTCCATCACTTGCTTTAACTAACACTTGGTTCACCCCAATTTTCCCTTTGACTACCTTCCTCCCCAGCAATCCTTCTGCCCCTGGACCTGAAAAGGTGATATGTCCTCCCTGCTCTTCAGCTGCAAAGAAGCTCATGCTGTCAGAGTTTGCCACTAGGTAGCCCTCCATGCTTTGGTTATCCACAGACTTCAGTAGACTTCCCTTCGTTCCTTAAAGGTTAAGTTCATAATTCCATCCATTACTACTCCTGCCCTAATTCCTGGCTGTTGTAATACCCAAGTTGATGACCCTCCCAACATTCTGTCCTCCCAGTACTGACCCTCCTCACCTCTATGTTGACTCCTGCCTTCCCTCAGCTACCCACTTTAAGGTCATAACCCAGACTTGATCATTACCAGTAAGTGCACCCATTATTTTACAATCCCAGTGGCTTGAGTCTCACTACTCTCTCAGGACGGCCACCCACTCTCTCACTCATTCAGTTGAGTGGTCCCTAACTCCAACCTCCTTCAACCCACGAGTGCCGCTGTCCCCTCATGTAATCAGCACTCACCGTCCCCACACTTCTCTCCCTGTCCTCACTGTCCCCATCCAGCCCACATTCTATAGCCACTTACTTGTGCATTTCCTTGACTCCCTTCCTTCTCCTCTTCTTCATTTATCACTTTCTTCACCTTCCTTGACCTTGAATCTGTGCAGCTCCAAATGGAAGCAGAAAACCATCCGGTCCTGCTGACTAAAGTCACTTTAAATTAATGACCACCAATTTCCAGTAAGTGGTTGGAGCTGCTCAGCCATCCTGTTGTATTTCCCTGATCCAGTCATTCTCCCGCACATCAGGGACTCTTGGGTGTCATCACCTCCGTCTTCCCATCTTAAACAACCTCCATCATTCTGCACAAGTGCTAGCCCTTGTCATCTCTCTGACAATACAGAAGGAACAACAGCAAAACCATCCATATGCTCTTACCTCCCTACCTACAGTAAAGCTACTTAGTTCTAGACCCTTTGAAACCTCCTTCCCTTAATCACCTTCCTGTGTTTATGAAGTAATTGTCTGTGCCTGGGTGAAGCTAGTCCTTCCGCTCAATACGTGTCCCCTAATTGGTGCAAGGCGCCACTTCAACAATTCTGCCATTTCCCCTCTCTACAGCATCATCTCCATCCTGCTGTATTATCATCCTTTAAAAGAAAGAAAGGGAATCCCTCCCATAACCATACCTACATCTGTAGTTACAGTCATTTCTCTGCTTTCCTTTAAGGGGAAATTCTTAAAGGAGGTGCAAGTGCTGGGTGGACAATCCCCTTCTCTGTCCCTCTTAGACACACTCTCATCTGGTTTTCATTCATTTTGCCCCCTAAAAGTTCTCACAGCAAGGTCACCAGGGATTTCCATGTTGCCAAATCCCCTCCTCAGTTCCCAATTCTTGTCTTACTTGACACAGATCCTCCTGTTCCATCTCCAAATGCTCCCTTCACTTAAGTCCCCAGAATTTACTCTCCACTGGGTTCTCCCCCTGCCTGCCGGCCATGCATCTTTAGTCTGCTCTGCTAGTTCTAAGTCCCCTTCTGGGGCTCTAAATGCAGAGGGACCCAAGCGTCAATTCAGGAATCTCTTTCCTTCCCCAGCTCCACTCATTCCCTAGGTGACTGAATCCCAAACCATCTAAATCTGATGACTTCCAGAACTCTGGGGGTTTATCTCCAATCTCCTATTTTGCTGTCTTTGCAAAGTCCCCTCCAACTTAATATACATTAAATCCAATTCTTCTTTCTGTCCTAGCAAAACCTGTTCTCTCTACATCAATGCAAGCCAGATCCATCCTTTCAGTCGCTGTCAACCTAATCCAGCCACCTAATCCTGCTGCCCCCTCCTTGAAGGTATGTCCTGAGTCCAGTCACCTCTCATCACTTCTGTGTCACTCCAGCTGTGGACCAGGCCACCATCAGTGGTCCCCCTGTTTCCACCCTGTCCAGTCTAGTCCACTCATAACAGAGCTCTCAGAGGAGTCCTTTTGAAATGAACACTAGATTGTGACTCTCTATTCAAACTTATCACAGGCTTTCCATTTTACTTAAGGGAAAACTTCATAATCTCTTGAGCCCCATCTTTTCTCTCTCTCTCTCTCTCCACCCCCCTCTCTCCCTGTCTCCTTTTCTTTCTCTCCTCTGTAGCCACATGGGCCTCCTGCTGATCCTGGAACATGCAGGGCATTTTCCACTCTCTGCCTGGAAAGCTCTTCCCCTCTATATCTGTGTGGCTCTCTCC
Organism: Galagoides demidoff; assembly: GCA_963574575.1. Classification (NCBI taxonomy): domain Eukaryota; kingdom Metazoa; phylum Chordata; class Mammalia; order Primates; family Galagidae; genus Galagoides; species Galagoides demidoff. The sequence goes on along the minus strand of CAUYQV010025471.1, from coordinate 28,209 downwards.
CTCAGTTTCCTCAGGTTCATGGTCAAAAGGTTCCTCATCAATCTTACCTGACCACCCCTATAAACCACCAAACCCTTGCTAAGTGTTGAATTGTCTTTCCAAACATGCTGGAATCCCTACCTTCCAGGACCTGTGAATGTGACCTTACGTGAAAATAGGTTCTTCACACATGATCAAGTTAAAATGAGGTCATGAGGATGGACCCTAACTCAATATGGTGGGTGTCCATACAACAGGGGATATTGCGACTCAGAGAAAGAGACACAGAGATTGTGCCACATGAAGATTGGCGTTAGGAACCACCAAAAGCCAGGAGCCTGGAACAGATCCTTTCCCAGAGCCCTTGGAGGGAGCATGGCCCTGCTGACAACTTCATCTCAGATTTCTGGTCTTTAGAATGTGAGGCAATAAATTTCTGTTCTTTAAGCCACTTAGTCTGTGGGGCTTTGTTTCAACAGCCCCCAGAGCAAACTAACACAACCCCCCTTCCCAGATTTATTTCTTTTCTCTAGACCATACAGCCAGCTGACACTTTTATTTTGTTATTGGCCACCCTCACCAAGTCTTACTTCCTTACAGAAGACTGGAGGAACTATATCTCTGTATGAGAGTGATTCTCTCTCCCTCCTAATACGTCTCAGGCAGGGCGGGAAGCAGGGAGGGAGGAGAGAATTTGGGGCTGATGAATTATTTCTAGCCCACATACAAAAGTTTTGAGATGGACTGTGTTAGGGTCCATTATTTCACTTCCAAGAAACCAGTTGACAGCGTCCTTTCTGGTTCGCCTATGCATGTTTTGTTTTGCTTGGCTTCTCAGTGTCTCTGGGAGGGTTCTATTTGCTTCCATCCACCTAGATTTTATATTTCTTGATTTTTGTGAATCTTATAACTCCCATAATGACCCATGTATAGCAGTCTATTCCCAGACCCTCAAAGACTGCCTGCCCACCTCCTAGGAAATGCTCAATAAATACTTTTTTGAATGAATGAATAAGGTGATAAATGAATTTCTTCAACAGAAACTGACTGCCTATTATGTGGGAAGAACTGAGTCTCACTATGTCACTCTCTGTAGAGTGCTGTGGCATCACAACTCACAGCAACCTCAAACTCTTGGGCTCAAGTGATTCCCTTGCCTCAGCCTCCCAGTAGCTTGGACTAAAGGCAGCTACCACGTTGCCTGGCTATTTTTTTGTTGCAGTTGTCATTATTTAGCAGGCCCAGGCTGGTTCCAACCTGCCAGCCCTGGTAAATGTGGCCAGCGCCCTACCCACTGAACTTTGGGCACCAAGCTGGAAATGTCACATTTGGATGAGAAAGAGACACCTTTCCTCTTCCACTTACATTCCCCGCAGCCTCTGTATTTTTCTGAACTTCTTAATAATTAACCTCCTGAGCTTTCACTAGGCAGTTTTATCTCAACTGTTCTGGGCTCCAAACTATTTCATGAAGCAGTTTCATCATTTTATGAAAGAGCAACACGGTCCAAGAGTTCTCTTATTTTTAATTTAAATTACTCTTTTCATTCCTATTGAATCTTTAACTGACCATGCTCCAAGGAACCTAGCGTCCCTCTCACCCATACCTGAAGGGTTTTAAGTGTTTTTTCCTCACTCTCCTTTTGGTAAAAGTTCTGCTTTTTTCCTGAAAACTCTGCAGCCAAATCCTTGCTGGAGTACCAGCTCCTTCATTTCTTAAATTCCCCTAAGATTAGCAGATTAAGATCCAAACATGGGAATCTGGTGAAAAGAAAATACTTCGATATAAATTTAATGAAGAAAAAGAGAAATGTTGCAAGGCTTTTTCCATGACTGTTTCTTCTCAACTGTACTACAAGAATGCAACTTAGTTCTTACAATCCGTGACAATTCTGAGAAAATCAACCCTTAAATCTAACAGAACTCAGAATGTCTCAAATTGTGAAGTCAAGATGACAAATATCAACCCCCATCCCTCCAGTTGTGGCAGCAGTGAGTTTGAGTGAAGTGCGATGATCTTTTTTTTCTAGGCTGAGAAATCATCAAAGTGTTTTTTAACAAAGAAATACCCCAGAACAGGCTCTCAAAGGAGCATGCCTCAGAATCCAGCCCAACACGATCCCTCCTCCAGGCAGCTTTCCCAGATTGCATCTCAGTGAAAGGCTTCTCCATTCTCAGAATGCCAGAGTCATGGAATTGGAACTCCTTGGACTCACTCACATCTGCTTTGGCCACTGTTTTCCACTATCTGCATTTGTGCCCTAATTATTATTATGTTATTATTTCTAAATAATAAGAGCTGTGAAAGATCAAGTTATTGTGCTTTTAAATGTCCCTCACAGTGCCTTGCACAGGCGTTACAACATTCTCCCAATAAAGTATCAATAAGTGGGCCAGGACCTGTGGTTCACACCTGTAATCCCGGCACTCTGGGAGGCCAAGGTAAGTGGAGACCAGCTTGAGCAAGACTGAGAACCTGTCTCTACTAAAAATAGAAAACCTAGATGGACATAGTGGGGGGCACCTGTAGTCCCAGCTACTCAGGAGACTGAGGCAGGAGAATCACTTGAACCCAGAGTTTGAGGTTGCTGTGAGCTATGACACTATGAATTCTACCCAGCCTGACAGGGTAAGACTCAGTGTCAGAAAAGAAAGAAAGAAACGATTTGATAAGTGAACACAAGAATAGAAAGTTATAATTAAAGAAAAGAGATTACCTAGCCATCTCAGAAAAACCAGACCCTATTCTGAATGTGAAGTTCCCTGCGGGGAGATAGTCTTAATTACTTTTCACCACCTTCACTTTTCTTAAGTCCCCATGTTCCAAAAGTTTTCAGACTTACCCCCAACTTTAGCTCAAAAATTAGTTTGCAACTGGGTGCGATGGACACTATTCCGGTGATGGGGACACCAGAAGTCCTGACAAAAACACTTGTACCCTCTTAATTAATATTTTGAGATAAAAGGGAAAATCTACCAAAATGAACAAATAAGATGGTAATTGTAAGGCCAGAAAAGAAATTAGTTTGCAAATACGGGCACCACTCAGCATCTCTGCTTGCCTTTTGCAGCTGCAAAGTTCTTGTATGAAAAGCAAGACCTGGAAGATGTGCCCTGCCCTAGGACGGGTCCCCAGCAACCCAGCTTCTCATCGGAGAGAACCTTCTTGAGAAACCAGGTCCCTGGTCCTGCTGCTGCTTCTTCTCTCCAACACTCTCCTCAAATGCCAAACACACGTCACCCTTTCTGGTTACAGCCTTTGTAACATGACTGAGCCGCATACAAGGACAAACACAAGTTTAGAAAATGTACCTGGTATCTAGACGCTCCTTCATGCACCAAACTGCCCCTGCTGATAACACTCCACTTTCGATGATCCCAGTTTTGTGGACTGAGATTTTTTCCAGAATGTCCCTTGTTCTTTTTCTGAATTATGCATTTGCCTGATTTTCTGGGAGAGTAGAAATAGCACCTTCATTTGCAAACTAATTTCTAATTTTACATAAAACTGTTCCTTCTCCACAGATTTTATAAATCATATGACAGGGTTAGACCTGTCTAGTCATATATGAACATCTCATTTTAAACATTTAAAACAGTCTTAATAAAATGCTGTAGTGGTTAATTTTCTGACTATACTTCATAAGCTCTTATTCCTCTTTTCTTCATCCATAGCAAAAGATAATCAAGACATGTCCAACAGGAGAATACTGACATCCCCAAAGAGATTGATTTTAGGGAATATTGAAATATCTGGTACTGTACTAGAATCTCTATCACTAAGATAGAATCTAGATGTGGGTTGTGACTGTCACTTTATCATTTTTGGTTTGTAACTTTAAAACTTAACAGGATCTATAATTCACCTAGACAAAGCCTTGTAATTGGGCTACACTGCCACCAAGTGGTGGTAAATTCCATGCTCACATTAAAATAAACAATTCGTACCTAAGATTAATAGCCTATCTATTGAACAAATGTATAAAGCAAGAATTGTCCACTTTTAGATAGCAAAAGTATGCTTCTCAAAATACTTAAAGATTATAAACACATTTTAAGATAATATGAAGCAATCTCAGAAAGAAAGAAACATGGATAACCACTACCATAATTCTGTGCAATTATTGAGCCCTGCTACTGGTTTTAAGCAAAGGTCCCAAATACAAAGATGATAATAATCTCTAAACTTCGATAATTAATTGTTTGTATGCACCAATAACTGGTTCACAGATCAACAAACCTTTCCAAGTATGCCAGTCTTTGTGTTACAATGTAAGAAGGCCTTTTTAAAAAAAGTACTTAGAAAATACTATGAGAACACGAAGAAAGAGGAAATTTATTCAGGCTGTAAAATTCAAGGAAATATTCCTTGAGAAGGGAGAAATTTGTGTGCTGCTTTGAGAAACTGGTGAGTTTTTAAAAACTGAAAATGACAGGGAAGTACATTCTAGATAAAGGAATAATCCTAGCAAGGCACAGGTAGAAGGCGTGTTTGGAAGTCTGGTTTGCTGAAGGTTGGACAATAGAGGGATTGAGTCTGGCTGCTTGGAGGACATGTGAGAGGAGCTCATTCTAATTTTATACTAGGAATCCAAACTTTGGCAGAGTCCAACTTTCCTGGGTGTTGTGAGGTGTGTGAAAAGGCGAGAAGAGAAGGCAAGGAGAGAGGAAGGGAGGGCGGGAGGAAGGCGGGAAGCTTCCTGATAGCCCCAGCCGTGAGCTGCCGGTTACCTGCACAGCCAGGCAAGACCTGGAGCTCAAACCTGTCCCAGGAGAAGTCATTTTTAGTCTCTAATTTCAGATTGATATGAGGATACATATAATTAGGCTGCGTCTGTGTTTGTTAGGTGAAGTCTGAGATGTACTTGTGCACTTCACCTCGACAGTGTTTCGTACACCTCCATATCAGAACCTTTATGGGAATTTACCGAGCCCCCACCTCCCCCTTCTTGAACTTCATTGCACTTTTTTCTCTTGCTGGCCTATAGTTATTAATCTACTAATTTCAATTTAGGATTGAGTACATGGGATGCTTGCTTTTCCATTCTTGTGATACTTTACTTAGGAGGATATTCTCCAAATCCTTCCAAGTCAGCATCTTCAGCATCAGTTTCTGGAAGATCCTGAGCCCTGAAAGTACAATAGCATCTTTTAAACTACTTTGAATGAATTTGAAACTGGCTTTGGTGATTGTAATTGAAAAAGAGCAAAAGACTTGGGAATAACAGTTTTAAAAAATGGAGATTACCTGGACTAGTGAGGATGAAGTCTCTGGCAGGGCAAACATACCATCCCCACGTGTGCAGCAGCGTCTGCAATCAGAAGATCAATTAAAAGCCAGAAAAGTCAATGTATTTTCCTCAGCCTTCACCAGGAGAAGAGTTTAAATGAGGTTTTTCTTTTTTTTTTTTTAGACAGAGTCTTACTTTGTCACTCTGGGTAGAGTGCTGTGGCATCATAGCTCACAGCAATTTCCAACTCTTGGGTTTAAGTGATTCTTTTGCCTAAGCCTCCCGATTAGCTGAGACTACAGGCACCCACCACAATGCCCGGCTATTTTTTGGTTGCAGTTGACATTGTTGTTTGGCAGCCTGGGTCTGGATTTGAATCCACCAGCTCTGTTGTATGTGGCTGGTGCCCTTAGCTGCTGAGCTACAGGCACCCTGAGGTTGATTTAGGTAACAGAAAGATCCAGAGTCTTACAGTAGATAAGCACTGCTGTAGCCCAGCAGGACTGTGCCAGCTGAGAAACACAACTTACACTAAGCATTTATCCTGCACCAGCTTCCCATAGTAGTTCAACAGGACTCTTGGCTAAAAGAAAGAAAGAAAAGTAAGACATTGCCATAACCAGGTTTGCAAATTTTGCTGAAGCGTCCTGGACAAAGGAGGAAAGACAGCCCTACTCCTCTCAGAGAGCTCACCAAGTAGGTGGGTGGGAAGAGCTCCCCAGAGGTGGGGCCTCCAGTCAGACCATCTCACCCTCAGCTCTGCTGGAGCTACGTAAGCGTAGCACGCCACTTAATAGCTCTTAGCCTCAGTTTCCTCATCAGTGAAAATAAGAGTGAGTACAACAGTGGGGCTCTGAGGACTGAACGGAAGGTGTGGTACGTGGCACCAATGAGCCCTCAATAAAGGGGGCTCAGAGTTCAGGGAGGACCATTACCCCCAGGTGCTGTCACCATGGATGTGGGGCTGGGGTTGCTGGGCCCTATCTGCACAGCATTGCAGGAGAGGGACAGGCTTTGAAGAAACTACCAAGCTGGGGGTGAGTCTGCGACACACCCAAACTCTCTCTGTCCGTGACTGTGTTGCATGTGTAAGGCATGAGGTGGGGGAGCAATGCTGACGGAATGTGTCATGAATAGTAGCATTGCGGGATCTGCCACCTTTATCTACTTTTGTACACCAAGGTCCGGGGGGAACTGTATAAAGCATTTGTACATTAATCTCTCCACCCGTCCAAGTACATCTGAGACTTTCCAAAAAGTGTCTCCATGTGATACACCCAGTCCACCCAGATAATGTCCCCCTGCTTTGGCCATTTCTCCCTCCATCTTAATGAGAGAGGGAACTATGTATAGTGTATGGGGACCCCTAGGTCACACACAGACAACAGTCTCTCCCCCTCGGGGCCACTGCTTTCCTGGGAACTCACCATGGGCAGGAACTGCCCTGCATTATCTGTGGAAGACAGAATGGTGTCTTTATGGCAGATGAAAGATGCCCATGAGTCCTTTGCCCCTTCTAACCAGAGATGTGGCTACTTCCTTTGCCTTTGAATCCAGGCTGGCCTGTGACGACTTCAACCAAGAGGTGATGTGAAAGTGACTCCATTCCAGCCTGTACGAGGGAGAGCAGCTTCTGCCCTGATCTGGATTCCCGAGCCACCCTGCTGAAGTCCCACCGGCCTGCCAGAGATACCATGGAGAGGCCCCAGAGGAGGAGAGGGGCTCATCTGAACCACCCTTTGCAGCCATCTCTGCCCATCTACCAGGGACGAAATGAAGTCATCTGGGACCTGATGAGCACTGGCAGGGACCCGTCAAGGGGCCCAAGAGATAAGCACTTGAGCATCGCCCAGCCGCCCTGCCCAACCTCCTTACCTGTAAAATCAGGAGAGCTGATAAGATAGCGGTTGTATTGAGCCACTAGGGTTTGGAACAAACTGTTAGGCATCAACAGAGCATTGAACCAACCTCTCTGCTGTTTCGTTGCTCTGCTGTTTCACCCCAGCTCCAAAGTAACTTCACTGGTGTCTTTGACTGCCTTAAGACTTCAGGTAACTCAGGTTTATTTCATCACATCCATGTCAGAAATCTATACCTTCCTCTCACACTCCCCAAACATGGGGAGATTAGGCCAGGAAATAAGTATAAATAGCATGCTCTGTTCTCAAATTACCCCTTTCCTCCAACAGCTATTACAGGCCACGAAGAATGTGGCTGACCTCTGTACTCACTCAGAATCAGTTTTCTCACTGGAAAGTCCTTCAACTCTCAAGCAAAGGTCCCCACGGGAAAGGGCCTGCATCCCAGAAGAGAACACAGAGCCAGGTTAAGCTGCAACTTCTGTGTATTTAATTTTCTGTCCATTAGCAAAAGAGGATGTTCCCAACAATGCCCAAGGCTTTGTCTGGATCCTGAGAAGTGCCTAATGCCACCTATCTCTCCTGCAAGAGAGTGAGACGCCTCCGATGCCTCCTTCCTCCCAGGATGTGCCTAGATTTGAAGGACTTGAAAGGGTGCTGTTAGCACAGTCCAGGCTTAGGGTTTTCAGTCGGTTTTGGCACATCAGCTGAGCACATTGGAACATTGTCAACACAGACCCTGGAGCCACTCAGGGCTGTGGACGGGGCAGCAACAGGTCAGATAAGATCTGTTTGGCATTTTTCATGCTGAGGAACATGAAATCCTCTTGACTGAATTTTTTTTTCATTTCAAGATAAACAGAAGATCGAGGTGAATAAAGGGTTTTTTATAAACAGTAATTTAGATGCAAATATTGACAACTGGATATCAAGTTAGTTCAATTCTGGGATTCAGAGTCTAAAAATTTGCTAAACTAGAACATACTGACATTTCCATGAAACTCTTAATGTTTTTATGCTTTACTGTCAGATCAGTGCCTGCACTTACAGGGAGTCAGTGTACAGGGCCAAACACACCATCTACAAGATAACGGAGATCCGGGAACAGGAGGAACAGTGTTGTTTGCACTGATGCCATGTGACTAGTAGAAAGGTTTGTCATTGTTGCAGCCTTTTTACTTGCTTGTCTCAACCATGCGGTGAGATAGGTACCATCTCCCTGCATACTACAACTGGACAACCAGAGTCCACACAATTTGTTGCTGAAATAGTAAGTCGCAGTAGAACTCAAGCACAGCTTTTCTGAAGCTAGGTCTGTACTCTTTACCTTCACCTGTTTACCTGTAGTGAACATCCTTTGTTTTTTCCTATCCAGAATCAATGCCCTCTTATTTTGGTTCTACCCCCTTTATTTTCCTCTAAGAAATTATCCAGTGGGGGGAAAAATTTTTTTTCAATGGAGTCTTGATGAGAATGTCAAAGTACCCCCACCTCAAATCTGTGCCCACGGATGCTCCTCCCTAGAATCTGAACCCTAGGTATTAGAAATCTTGGGGCACAACAGTGGCAGCAGGAGCTCTCTGGGATCCCAGAAGCCTGACACCACTTCTCCTTCCCCACGAGCTACTTCATGTCCATTCCACAGGTCTGTTTGTGTTTAGATCAGCCAGTTGAGATCTATCGCTTGCCATCAAAGAATCTGGATGCCAAGCCCAAATCAAAAGTATAGTTCATTTTCAGCATTTGTACCTTAATTTCTAATATTAAAGTTAGATAATATGAATTTTGTGAACTAAAATAAAATCTTAACCCCCCCCAGGCAGACTGAATGGGCCCCCTCTTCGCCAAGGGAATGCCTCCTCCCCCAAAAAACCCTTAAAGCTGAGTTGTCAGCCATGAGGAGAAGGGGGTCAGACACACTTAGTTTTGCCCTGTCCTTTTTGGAGTTATTCTTAGGAACAATAAGATACAAAATCTTTAACAAACCTAATAATTAATCCATGCTGGCCAATCATTCATATACTGAACAGATCGCTTGAGTCTGAGAATACGTCCAGCATACATCTGATGGCTTATTTATGATTAATAGACATCCTTATCTTTAAGTTAAAATATTCTAAGCCTTTAAACAAAGCTTAATGTCTTTAAACAATTACAAATTAAAGAATCTTTAAACTCACCTATAGCCTATAATCTCCCACTTCAAAATGTCCTGCCTTTTGGGGCCAAACCAACATGTTCCTTCTATACACTGTGCCCTAAAATGCACAAAACCAAACTGTAACCCAACCACTGTGAGCCCAGCTGCTCAAGGCTTCTTGGAAATTGCTTTCTGGATCATGGTGACACATACTCAGCTCAGAATAAAGCTATATAAATTATTTTGCAGATCCTGGGTTCTTTTCTGTTGACAAATATAACATGTTTTTTACTAATCCCTACATAGCAGGATGTGGGAGTATTTCATGTTGTGTCAGATTACATGCAGGTCCCAAAGCTGGGGGACAAAAAGGTGTAAAGTATGGCACATGCTAAAAAGAACCAGTGACAACTGGAAACCTTCATCAGAGCTTACTATGATCCAATCAAACTGGCTTTACTAACTGGGGTTTTGCTGGCCCTGGAAGGACTGCCCCCCTCCCAGGGTAAGCTGGTTCCCTGCAAAGCAAATGACTGGCCTTGAGGGTGTCTTTCAAATGCAAACCACTGCAGAGCCCCTGTCCCCACACACTTCTTCTCTTAGGCTTTTTCACTACCCACCTGCCTTTGGTCCCTGGCCCCAGGGACCAAATAACTAGGAACAGCCCCTGTGCCCCAGAGCCCATGAAGTTACTCCAAGTAGCCACCCATGGCTTGCTCACCCTGCCTCCCCTGTTCCTTCTAAAGAAACCACAATGAAGGCTCTTGCCCACATTTCTCCATCTGCCTTCTGACTACCCTGGTACCTCCCCAACCCCATGTGGCCCTACATGGTGTGTGGTGCTCCTGTTTAAACAAATCCCAAGTATCCTTAAAATACCAGCCATGCTCTCCAGTCACTCCTTACCTTGCCCCCCTTTAAACAGAGAGCAAGAGGGAGAGAAGGATTGGTGTAGGCCCAGCCTGTCATTGTCCTCTGATAAGCAGTGGCTTCCCCTCTTCCCCAACACCACCATCTCTTACAGTAGTGATGGAAGCCTGCAGGAAGGGAGAATGGCAGTTCATTCTCTGGGTGGAGATCTGTCCTTCACAGACTTGCTGACAGGAGAACTGAGGGCACTCACTGAAGCCAAGAAGGGGATCAAGGAGGAGCCTTTAGCCCCCTGTTTGGCATGGCTGGGATGCATAAGTTTCCCATGGGTTGAGTGGACACTGAGGAATGTAGCTGGGCTGAAGCCATCTTTCCGGTACCCCACCAAGAGGGCTGACTGCCAGGAGAATGGACTTTAATAAAGAAGCTGACGAAGGATGGACATCAGTCTGGAGCCAGAGTGCCTATGTCAGGAAATTGGGCAAAGGGGAGACCCCACAGGTCAAGAATTCAAGAAGCACTCCCAAAACATCCAGTGTTTGGACACCTGCCACATAGCACAGAGCTGGTAAATGGCCAGGCAGTGTCAGTCAGAGAAGCAGGACTAGCCACAGAAAGGACTGTATCCATGTCCAGCTAAGGAAAAAGTTTGCCTTGGTGATGGTGAAGGGGCACGGGGTAGCGATGGCCCAGAAGCAGGGTGGGGAGGTTAATGATTGCCAAGGACACACAGAAAGAACTTCTGCCGGGTTTTCTATCTCTTGATCTGGTTTACACCAGATACCAGATCAGGTCACCAAGTCCATCCTACCTCCCCTTTCTCATAATGAATCATCTCAGTTTTTATTTCTATAAAGTGAGAACTTTGTAGAATGAGACTTGTAAAGCAATAAAAATTTTAAGTTCTCAGGATTTTTTACAGAGGTTCATCTGTTTGCTTGCTTTAAGCCTTAATTCTTACAGGTAACCAACAAATATCCAATCCTATAGCATTTTTTATTAATGTTCAATTAAAATCATAACTGTATAAATTTATGGTGTACAATGTGCTGATTTGATATATAATGTGGAATGCTTAAATCAAAGTGATTAACATCACTATTACCTCACTTACTTGGTTTTTTGTAGTAAGACATTTAAAATTTACTCCTAGTTATTTTGAAACATAATGGGCATTGTGCACATTAGGTGAGATCCCACCAACTGCCCTCCCCCCTTTCCTCCCCTCTCCCTCCTCACCCCCTTGCTAGACTATATTTATGTTTTATCATTTCAATAGCATTTTTAAGTGAATTCACTTTATCAAATTCTTCACAAAACTTTCAGTATTATTTTCACAGCATTAACCACCCTTCTTGTTCAAAGGTTGTCTTGTTGAGTGACAAGCTCCAGTTGCATAACCAAGTTTAGGAGTAACCACGATTCAGTTTTGGGGAGGACACACTGGCAGAAGCAGAAGAGTCCAGAAGTTCCCAGTGTTCTGCTGACCTTGTCACTTGACTAACAGAGAAAATAAGGAGCATTTGTTCATCCCAGGAATTGGATAATGGAGCTTGGTTAAGGTTGTTTCCCCTGGAATGAAATGACTTGTACAGATGTTCTGTTGGAAGTAACTAGAAATCTCCACATGGAGACACCCAGCTTTATACTCAAGAGGAATGGCTGGACTAGGGGGACTGGAGAGACAGCACATAGGGGCAGGTGAAGCTGTGAATGGAGGCAGCAAAGATGATGAAGAGTGTACAGAATGAAGGGAAAGAGAACTAGGGTAGAATTTACAGAGCTTTGACATTTAAGAGACAGATTTTAAAAAGGACATTGAAAGTGTAATAATTGCAAATCAAAGCCACCCTGAGATACTACCTAAGCCCAGTGAGAACAGCCTACGTTGCAAAGTCCCAAAGCGGCAGATGGTGACAGATGTGGAAAGAGGAGAACACTTTTACACTGCTGATGGGACTGCAATCTAATATAGCTCTTTCGAAAGAAGTATGGAGAATCATCAAAGATCTCAAATTAGACCTCCCATTTAATCCTGCAATCCCATTACTAGGCATCTACCCAGATGAAAAAAATCATTTTGTCGTAAGGACATTTGCACTAGACTGTTTATCGCAGCTCGATTATACAATCACCAAGATGTGGAAACAATGTAAATGCCCAATAACCCAGGAATTAATTAATAAACTGTGGTATATGTATACCATGGAGTACTATTCAGCCGCAAAAGAAGATGGATACTTTACATCTTTTGTATTAACCTGGATTAATACAAAAGTTGAAAGTTGAAACACATTCTTCTTAGTGAAGTATCACAATAACAGAAAAGCAAGTATCCAGCATACTGAATACTAACATGAAGCCAGTAGGCAATCTAATATTTGCCCACACAAGAGACAACTCAATTCAATTCAAGTTGGGACGAGGAGGGAGGAGAGAGGGAGGATTGGGTAGGAGGGAGAGGGACTGGTATGCTCTCACCTGACGGGTACATTGTAAAGGTACATGGCACACCTCCTGGGTGCAGGATGCAACTACAACAGAGACTTTTCTTAACAAATGCAAACATTGTAATCTAATTATTTGTACCCTCATATTAATCTGAAATTTTTTTTTAAAAATGGAAGACTCACTATTAATGATGCCTAAGTCTGCATACAATAGAGGAGGGACAAGCCTGGGAGGGGAGGCAGGCAATGAAAGGTTAATATTAACCGGTTTCTCTGATAAAACTAGCAAGATTTAGAAACACACTGACTCCCCAACTCAGGGCTAACACAAAGGACACACTAATAAAGTGGGTCACAGTCAAGTTGGCTTCCGAAATCATTACTAAAAACAAATACCCACCCTGTGTTTGATAAAGGCCAGCTTCACACTTTACTTCAAACAAACATAAAGTTCCCACTGTGAACAAAGAAAAATTACTACACATAACAACAACAAAAAAAAAAAAAAACTAGCAATTCCAAAGGAGGGAATTGATAGTTAAAACTGTGTGTTAGATTCACTCCCAGATATTTCATCTTCTTTGGCACTATTGTAAAGGAAATAGAGTCCTTGACTGTTTTTTCACCTTGACTATTGTTGGTATATATAAAGGCTACAGATTTGTGAGTATTGATTTTGTATCCTGAGACATTGCTGCATTCCTTGATCACTTCTAGGTGTTTTGTAGTTGAGTCCCTGGGGTTTTCCAGATATACAATCATATCATCTGTGAAGACTGACAGAGAACACTTCTGCACTGTTGGTGGGAATGCAAGCTAGTATGTTCCTTTTGGAAGGAAGTTTGGAGAACATTCAGGGATCTAAATGTATATCCAAAAGGGAAAAAATCACTTGGCAACAAAAATACATGCGCCAGATTGTTCATTGCAGCTCAATTCATAATTGCCAGGTCTTGGAAGAAGCCCAAGTGCTGTTGACCCATGAATGGATTAATAAATTATGTACAGTATATGTATACCATGGAATACTATGCAGCATTAAAAAAAGATGGAGACTTTACCTCTTTTATGTCTACATGGATGGAGCTGGAAAATATTCTTCTTAGTAAAGTATCTCAGGAATGGAAAAAAAAAATCCAGTGTACTCAATACTACTATAAAACCAATTTATAATCACTCACACTTGCATATGAGAGATGAATCACAACTACAGCCCAGGATGAAGGAGAGGGGTATGGGAAAGGAGGGAGATGGTTTGATAGAGACAGGGTTAATGGTGGGACCACACCTTTGGAACATATTGCAAGGGTACAAGTCAAATCTATCAAGTATTAAACACAAATATCTTAACACTGATTAAGTAAATGAAGTGAAAGCTATGTTAATTAGTAGGATGTCAGCACTCCAATTTGTACTAATAATCAACACGTTGAAGCCCGCAAAGTCATAAATGTATTCATGATCTATGTATATATGACTTAATAAAAAAAAGGGGGGGGGAATTGTGTGTGTTAGCCCATGAAATAAAAGGAAACTTCAGGAAAATCCCTACTTTATATTCTAACTGAGATTTCAGAGTACATCAAACCTGTAAAACTGAAGGGCAAACAGAGAAAATATGAAAATGAGAAGAAATACTTGGAGATGAAAACTATAAACGTCAAATTTGGAAACACAATGGAGGTGCTAAGAAAAATATTACAGACTGAAAAAAATAAATCAGGGAATTAAAACCAGCTCAAGACTTTCTCTTTAAGATTTTAAGAAAGGGGCAAAGATGAGTTCCAGCTGATGGACTCAGGGAAAAAAGTATCAACACTGGAAACGAGGAATAAAAGTTATCATAGTTTCAAAATTACATAATTGTAATCATCCTAGAAATTACAATTATTAAAGTTGCAATCTGGCCAGAAAATCTAAAATCAGTAACTCAAAATAATTCCACTAATAAGCTGATTCAATTAAGTTAACTATTTACAAAGTGGTTTAAAAAACAAAACAAAATATGAAAAACATGAAAAGTTCATTTAAAAGCCAAAACAGTTAAATTAACAGTAAACATAAAATGTATCTTCATTAGTTATCAAATAAGTACTTATTAAGGCAATGGTATTATATTATTTATCAAATTAGCAAAATAATTCCTCAGTGACTGCCACGTATAGAGGAAAATGAAGCTTCTCACAGACAGGTGGTAGAAAGGTAAATTTATGTAATTTTCAGGCAATTAGACAGCATGATTTTTGTGTTTTAGAATTTTTGTTTGCCTTTTGATCCAGCAACTCAACTTCCAGGAATTTATCATGATTTTACACAAATCCATAGCTCCAGTGATTGACATCATCGTATGGTAATAATCTCGAATTAGTGGAAACAACCAAAATTTTCAACAATAGAGGATTCATTAAATAGGTTTGTGATGGAATAATATATATTCATGAAGAATTAATGAAAGAAAAACTTCACAACAAATCATATAAAAAGAGCTTTTAAAGGTATATTTTTTAAATGGTTACTTTATTTTAATATGTACATACATACCAAACAAAAAAGACTGGCGTGTGTACATCAGAAATGTTAAAATCTAAATGATGAAGTCATGGGTAACTTCTTCAATTTCTTAATTTCTCTTTCCTGTGCTTTCTCAAAGTTCTGAAATTAATATTAAATGGCCTTCAAGAAAGCTATTTTAATTCTCTGCCCTGAAGTCTCTCTCATAACTGTAATTTTCAAGGGAGATTGAAGCTGTGCCAGAGTTTTGCACACTGGCTAAGAATCTGGCCCATCTCTCTAACTTACAAGGTGTTATGCACGTTCATATCTGAACACGCAGAAGCACTGAAGAAATAAAGGAATTTCAACAATGACAACGTGGAGACAGATGTCTTTGTGCAGATTTAAACTTCTAGACCTATTAAAAATGAACAAAGTACAACTAGAGACAAGAGAGAACTTTCAAAGTTCTGTTGATTTCTTTTTTCTGTTTAAATATTGTCTGACTATGGGAGCTGCTAGGTGAGGCCTCCAAGCAGGGAAGGTGAAAATGTCCTCAGAGCTCTGCTGACCCCAGGCCTGGGACAGACTCAATCTCTACATTTTCCCCAGGTTTCCCACCCACCCTGCCCCTTCACACCCCATTTCTTCTGGAAGCAACAGAAGTCAGTGTATTACCTTGTCAAGTGCAGGTCAGTGCCAGGCGTTGGAGAAGGATGGGATTTAAAGCCACCTAGTACAGCTCATCTGAATTACATAGGATGTCTGTGTGTCTGTGGGGAGAAGCGCTTGCTTCCTGGCCTGTCTTTCCTTACCCCTGCCCCACTTTGCATATCCTTTGCTAAATAGGAGGTGGGTTTTGTCTGAGCAAGGAGGCCTCTGCCCATCTCTTGGAAATCTCAGCATGGCAGTATACCCCCCAGGAAGAGGACATGGGGGCGTGATCTGAGAAAGTCCCCAGTCACAAGGTCACTAGGAACAGATTTTACAAAGCATAGACGCACTCTCAGGGGACTGCATCTTTTTGCCTTTGTTTTCTTTCTCTCTGTCTGCATCTGTACTAACTAGACCTCCACCCCCAGGCAGTGAGCTTATTTACCTTGCAAGGGACGTTTAAGAGAAGTCCAGGTGGGCCAATCAAATCAGGAAAGCAGTAGGTGCTGGGGCAAACCCCAGCTCCAGTGTGGGCTTCATGACAGCAGCCCAGAATTTGGGGTCTAAAATCTACCCCACTGGAAAGTAATCAACAAGCCTCCATCTTAGAGGCTGAGAAGAGAATAAATGGTTTTCCTTTAGCGGAATTCTTGTCATCTCCTAAACATCATAGCATAGCCTTAATTTACTTTTGCATTTCCCATAATAACTCACTTGTGAGAAGTAAACTCCAATGGACGTTGAACATACCCATTTCACAAAGGCGGGTTTGCATGTGTCTTATGCCAAGCAGAGGGAAGGGCCTGCCTGAGCCCAGAGTCAGCCTGCTCTGCTTGGTCACCATCAAAGACAGAGCCAAAGACTCTCAGAAAGTTGGCTTCTGCACCAGGGTTCCTCAGGAGTGCAGACAGACAAGCAGCACGCCTCCTGGACCTGAGAACTGTCCTTTTCCACCAACGTCAAACACGTTTCACAGCTGACCTGCCAAGAATGTGGATCCTGCTTCAAGATACACAGCCTGAGACAGTGTCCAGCAGCCAAAAGAGGGAATCTCCATTTAGCCTGAATTCTAGTCTAGCCCTACAGATGGACAGTGTGTATATGGACTGGCAAGCATCCCAGTCCTTGGCCGTGCTCGAAAAGTTCAGGATTACTTCAGAAGTAGATTGAAGAGATAAAGCAACTCCCCCAAATATGCCTTTGTTTTCCCTGGGGATTTGGAAAGTGTAGTTGATGGAGACTGCAGGGTCAATCCCTTTATGAGCAGTTTGACAGGGACAAGGTCCCATGGCAACCATATATCCACAACAGAGTAGGGGCATCTGGGCTGCAGGAAACCTCCCTGGTTATATCATAGGAGGTTTAGACTCCACCCCTTTGCTCATAGCCTTTTCTCAATCTATATGGTCTATATAATTTGGCTATTTGAGGAGAGACTCCCATGCTATAAATGGCTGAGTTATACACTTTGGGGAATTGAACCCAGAGCACTAAAATCCCAGTTTCAGCAAAGATTATTCTCATGTCTAAGAAACATGCAAAACTACCAGTCATCAAGAGAGCACCCCACTTGTTCTGTCCTTCTGGCCATGTGAATATGCTCTGGTCCTTCTTTCCCCCCACTGTTTCTTTCTAACAGGTAATGATAATATCTGTGCACAATCTTGCAAGTGTGGATTTCAGATGAACCTCTTTATTTTAAGAAAATGTGTAACAAATTCCCAAAACTACAGATCTTGGTGTGGATGTGGAGAGAAGGGAACACATCTGCACTGCTGGTGGGAATGCAAGCTAATATGTTCTTTTTGGAAAGAAGTTTGGAGAACACTTAGGGAACTAAAAGTAGACCTGCTGTTCGATCCTGTAATTCCTCTACTAGGTATATATCCAGAGGACCAAAAATCACTTTACAACAAAGATATTTGCACCAGAATGTTTATTGCAGACCAATTCATAATTGCCAAGTCATGGAAGCAGCCCTAGTGCCCACCAACCCATGAATGGATTAACAAATTGTGGGTATAATTACACCATGGAATAATATGTGGCCATCAAAAAGATGGAGACTTTATCTCTTTTATGTTTACCTGGATGGAGCTGGAACATATTCTTCTTAGTAAGGTATCTCGAGAATGGAAGAAAAAGTATCCAATGTGCTCAGTACTATTATGAAACCAATTTATAATTACCCACACTTTCTTTTTTTTTTATTAATTGATAGCTGTATATATTAATGCAAACATGGGGTACATTGTACTGTTTTCATATACAATTTGAAATACTTTCATCAAGCTGGTTAACATAAATATTCATGTCATTTGCTTAGTCATTGTATCAAAACATTTATAGTCTAGTTCTAGAAAAGTTCACTTGTACCCTTGTTAGACAGATATATAGGTGATCTTTCCGGTCACCCTCCCACCACCCTCCACTATTTCTTAAAAACTTCCTTTGCCTCTATTTCTCTGTTCTCCTTTGCACCCAAACTCAAGGGTCTATATTCTGTTTTCACTTCCTCTCTTTCTTTTGTCTCAAGAACCTGCTCCAAGCAGCCTTTCTGGCCAATCTTCCATACAAAGTCTGCTTTTGTCAAGGTCCCCGTGACCTTCACACTGCCAGAGTCCATGGACAGCCCTTGAATCTTAGATGGCCACCTGCAGCATCAGACCTAGCTCAGCACTCCTTTCATCCGGAAACACTTTCTTTACTTGGCTTCGGGAAAAAACACCATCTTTGGTTTTCTTCCTCCCTCACTGGTCTGTCCTACTCAGATTCCTCTGTGAGCTCCTTCTCTTTTCTGGTTCTTTTAAAGTTTCCTGGCCCCGCATCCTCTCCTCTCCTCTGCTGTCACCCAAAGTCACCTCAGTGTTATGGTCGAATGTTTTCTGTACTCTGAAGACTCCGCTTTATGTCTGAAGCACCCCTGTTCCCTGACTCCAGACGCATCCCCAGTTCCTGCCCCGTTTCCCCCTGGGTGACTTACAGCTCTCTCAGATTCAGCACGGCCAAGGTTTGACTGCAGTTTGGTCTTCGCGCAGTCGTCTCTCACCTACAGCAGCCTGGCTTTCCATAGTCTGGTTTTCTGCCTCCATCCTTGCTCCAGGCCCCTTCAATCTGTATTCAACACAGCAGCTGCCAAGAGAGCCATTTACATTGTCAGATGATGTCCATGCTGTTATGACCCCTGTGATCCCAGTCTCCATCACTGCGTGAAGGACCAGGCATGATACAGATTAGAAGTACAAGCTTGCAGGAGGTGGGCCGACCTTGAATACAGGGTAGCCCCGAGCAACCTCCACAGTCGCCTTTTATTGAGATGGTACGTGACAGGTGAGGGGAGTATTCGACCGTGACTGCATGCTTAAGGATTGCCACGGGCTTGGGCTCCTTCTCCATAGGGACACCCACGGATGAATTGCCAGAGGGTCCGCCCCTCAGCTGCAAATCCTCTTGCTCAGAGGTGTGTGGCTCTCAGTGTCCTCTACGCCATGCTCTGGTGTAAGGCCTCTCGTGATTTCCCTGCCAGGGGCCCTCCCCCTCTGACCCCACGGCCTTTCTTGCTTCCCCGTCTCCCTGACACTCACTCTGCTCCAGCGGCCTTGGCCTCTTCCTCACACACTCTCAGATGCTCCTGCGGGCCTCCTGTGGGGAGCTTCTTTAGTGTGGGCGACTCTGCCTTCCAGTTCTGCGTGGCTCATGCCTCAGCACCTCAGATCTCTGTTCCCCCATCCTCTTTTCAGTGAGACCATCTTGAGTGCTCCCCACCAGACCCCCCAAATAAAGCCTGAGTCCTCCTCCTGGCTTTATTTTCTCCACTGCATTTACTACCATATGAAAATATAAGTATTTACTTTTTGTGTTCGTTGGGTCATTGGTTCTTGTTTGTCTTCCTGAGTTAGAATGTAAGTTTCATGAGAGTAGAAACTTTGTCTGCCTTGTTGACAGCTGTGTCTCCTGTGCCTCAGAGCAACTGGACGCTCCCGCAGTGCTGCTGAGTGACTGAGAGGCAGCTTCTGAAGCCGGCAGCCTGGGTGGGATGGGGACAGATAGCACTCGGAACAATTCACTTTACACTGATGGCTGTTTTTCCATCCTGCAGTTTCTCTGTTTGAAGAACATAAGAACTTTTCTCACGGCCTGTTGCGAGACGTTTGGAATGAGGAAGAGTGAACTCTTTGAGGCGTTTGACTTGTTCGACGTTCGTGACTTTGGGAAGGTAATGACATTTTATGTTTTATATTGGTTTTCATTGGAGAACATTTTATCAAAGTGTTTCAGATCATGAAGTAGGGCGCGTGAGTGGTTTGTGCACCTGTATCGTAAAATTTCGCAGGTACAGTGGCTTAGCAAAAACAACACACACAAAGCAACAGCAAAAAGCAACAGTAGCAACTTCCCAAATGAGATTATAATTATTTGCAATTAAGGAGTGTAAGGGAATCTTTTATGCAGAAGTGATTTTCCCTGCTGGTCACCTCAGAGGTGAGGGTTACTATTATTCATCCTTTAGATCAAGTGTCTTCAAACTATGGCCCACGGGCCACATGTGGCCCACCTGGGACATTTATCCGCCCTGCTGGCTGTTTTTGCTGCTGCTGCCTGTCCTGTTTAGGAGCTGACTTGTCCCAGGGCCTGCAGTCCGGCCCTCCAACGATCTGAGGGACAGTGAACTGGCCCTCTGTTTAAAAAGTTTGAGGACCCCTGCAAGACAGTTCACTGGGCACTCATGGCTAAGGAGCAGTATTCTTTCCTGCCAGTCTACTCTGTATCTGAAAGTTAGTTAATTTTTTTGGAAGTTGAGAATGTTAAGTTGCCTTTTCCCCCATTTTAACACTTGAGTGGGTGACTTGGAGAAGGCATGAATCATTGAAATGTTTGTGATTATTAAATAATTTCCATTGCTTGGATTTCAGCACATATTTGTTGGATTTTAATGATATTTTTCACATAGAAATTTTTAAAAAGCTTTCTGTTATTAAGTGTATGCTAAACACATGTCTAATAGGTGAAAGAAATTATTATTTTAAAAGTTATGGTCATATATTATGAAATGAACGTACATGATGTCAAACCTCTTCTAAGTAAGTAGCCATAAAAAAGTCAGGTATTTAAGGTGATGATACTTTAGCTCCTGGTGACATAATTGCATTATGAAAATACACACATAAGAAAAAAAAATGATACTGAGACATTTGCCCTTACTTTTCTAGTTCAAGTGCTAGAGTCTCATCAGAAGGATAGATAGATTGGCTTGCTTGGTAATTGGAATAAATAATACAAACTTGTGATAGAACCATAAGGGATTTGGTACCATATCACAGTCAATACGGGGAAGCCACATTGCTTGGGGAGGAGAAGGCCTGGGCCCTCTCTACCTGGCACGGACTCACTCTGTGATCTTCTGCACGTCACCAGTCTGCTCAGGCATGAGACTTCCTGCCACCTTGGAAAGCTGTGTGAGAGGAAATGGGTGAAAGGACGTGGTTTCTCAGATGGCTTTTGTCTCTGACAAGCTATGAGTTAACTCTGCTGAGGCCCAAAAAGTGAAGGAGGATAAATATGATAATAAATATGAGGAACTGAATGCCAGGCTCACGTAAGGGAAATGGTAGCACATTTCTCTGTGGCCATGAACTGCAGCCCTAAAGACAAAGACACAGCAAGTAGAGCCCTGGAAAGGTGGACTCTTCTCTGAGATATTCCTGTTTTTGCTCTTCTTGGATTGTTCTGCCTACTTTTTCCACCCCTTTGACCTCCCCCCCCCCCGCCTTTTTTTTTTTTGGTGAAACTGTGTCTCATTCTGTTGCCTGGGCATCATCATAGCTCACAGCAACTTCGAACTCCTGGGCTCAATCAATCCTTCTCTCTCAGCCTCCAGAGTAGCTGGGACTACAGGCTTCTGCTACCATTCCTGCCTATTTTTTCCATTTTTTTGTAGAGAGAAGGTCTCACTCTTTCTTGGGCTGGTCTTGAACACCTTGGATCAAGGGATCCTTCTACCTCGGCCTCACAAAGTGCTGAGATGACAGGTGTGAGCCACCACACTGGGCTCCCCCCTCCTTTTAAATCTTTGGTTTTTTTTTCTTGTGACCTCTCTTTTGGGGAAATGAAAAATGAAAAAGAATTGGGGAAGTTAAAAAACAGATAAAGTCTTGACTTTTGAAAACTCATTATGGAGCTATTCCTTTTTCATTCAGCTTCACAAGAAATGGTATTGATTAAGATTGGGAAATTATATGACTACTTTAAAAATGCATGGCTTTGTTCTAGTGGAATAGCATTGCATACTAAATTGGTTATGGAAGCTTTGTAGGAGACTGGGGTTATATAAAAAAAAGAATGTAAATGAGTAAACTGTGTGCTTCTCAAGGATAAGTGTATTTCTGGCTACTTAAAATCTTTTGGCTGTGGTAAATCTGAAACAGTGAATCTTAGGACTGCATTTGAGAACTTGAACCTATGTTTGCTATTATAAAGTCATTTATATTTTTGCTACTGCAAAGATTTGCTACTGCAGCTATCTCTTTAGAACTTACAGAAACCACTGCAAGTTAAAGAATATGTGATACTACTCCATAATATACCAGTACTATTAGTATTAGTATTAAACATTACCTACTCTAAGTGAAACCACCAACACCACCACTTACTGAATATTTACAATGGGCAGTCTTTTCAGTCTTCACGTGTGTGTTCTTTTTAAAATTGTCATAACAGCCTTATGGGTGGATACTGTGATTTTCATCATACACGTGAGAACATCGCACCCCGGATCATATATCTAATAGAAATTAGAGCAATGGTTGGAACCCAGATCTGCCTGGCTCCTCACCACTGTGCCATGGTGCAGAATTCAGGCGTCCTCAAACTAGAGTCCGCAGGCCACATGCAGCCCACTGAGGACATTTATCCGGCCTGCTGGGTGTTTTTGCCGCCACTGCCTGTCCTGCTTAGCAGCTGACTTGTCCCAGAGCCTGCAGTCTGGCCCTCCAATGGTCTGAGGGACAGTGAACTGACCCCCTGTTTAAAAAGTTTGAGGAGCCCTGGTGCAGACATTCCCATAGCACACGCTGTGCTGATGCAGGCTTCACCTCAGTCCCACTGTGTGGGCACTCTTAAGGTTCCCATTTACATATCCTAGCTTGTGAGTGGTGGCGTTGGAATAATTCATGCAGCTTAAAAATTTTAAGTTGAAAGAATATGGGGTGTTAATTCAGAGACAAAATAATTTCTGATATTGTGAGGATGTGTTGTAATAGTACATGGGCAGTTATTTTCCTCCATTCCTTAGGATTTCATTAGATTTTCACTTGAAAAACTATCTCCCTGTGTTCTTCTGTCTCCCTCAGTTCATGCAAAGGGGGAATCTGGAATTTATGTCCACATGGCACCTTTTTGCCTAGGAATATATTAATTGTGATAACAGTACCTAACGTTTTTATAGCATTTTGACATTTTCAGAGTGCTTAATATTCCTCACCTCATTTGATTCTCATAATAGTCTTGCAAAAACAGTCTTCAGATGAGGAAACCAAACGATGGAGAGGTTAGAGAGTGATTTTAAGGTCTCGTTGCCTGGGGTGGGGACAGGATCTGGAGCTCAGGACTCTGACTTTTCAGCTGTTTTCTTTTCTTGTCTGTTCTCTATATTTTGGGACTCAATGTTGTGTGCATGGTCAGGGAAAAGGATGAACTTATGGGAGAGAACCAAAAGAATTTTAAATTAAAAAACATAAATGATCTGTCACTTGGGATCTCATTTTATTAATACTTTAGAAAGAAAGGAAAGATTGAGGATACTGAGTGGGTCTGCAGTGTAATGGTGGTTAAAGATTATAAAGCTGGGGCAGAGCACAGTGGCTGATCCACTTTGGGAGGCCAAGGAAGGAGGATTGCTAGAGTCCAGGAGTTTGAGGCCTGCCTGAGAAAGAGTGAGAACCTGTCTCTATAAAAAATACAAAAATCATCTGGCTATAGTGGCAGATACCTGTAGTCCCAGTTACTCAGGAGGCTGAGGCAGGAGGATCACTTGAACCTAGGAGTTTGAGGTTGTAGTGAGCTATGATGACATCACCACACTGTAATCTGGATGACAGAGCAAGACCCTATATTTGGGAAAAAAAAAAAACCAACAACAAGTTAGGGAAGCGCCTGTAGCTCAAAGGAGTAGGAGTAGTGCTGGCCCCATATGCTGGAGGTGTTGGGTTCAAAACCAGCCCTAGCCAAAAACTGCAAAAAAAAAAAAAAAAGGAAAAAGAAAAATACAAGTTAATATCTCTAAATAGGTAAGTGTTTCACAGACTCCTATCTATACACATAGAGCCTGTTTTTAGCTACCCCCCTCATCCCCATTTGGATTGTGGGGATTCTGCTCTCTAATCTTTGTCTAAATTTTCCCTTGGTTTTGGGTTCAGGAAATCTATCTTTAATTTTAGGCTTGGTATAGATATGTTTTCCATTGGAAAATCTTGGGAAAAAAATGTTAATCACAAATGAAAGATAATTTTCCTTTTACGATATGGTCAAGAACATACATTTTGAGCACTTGAAAGGGCTTGTGATATTTTGCCATTCAGTGTTACCTTTGATTTCTAGTATTAAACTCTTTACTAAATGTTAATTCACTTCAATTTAAACTCAACCAACATTTGTCAGGGCATGGTGGTTCTTGCCTGTAACCCTGCACTCTAGGTGTATTGCTTGAGTTTAGTAGTTCAAGACCAACCTGAACAAGAGCAAGACCCCGTCTCTACAAAAAGTAGAAAAAACTAGCCAGTCAAAGTATTGTAAGCGTGTAGTCTCAGATACTAGGGAGGGTGAGGTAGGAGGGTCTCTTGAGCTCAAGAGTTTGAGGTTGCTGTGAGCCATGATGCCATGGAACTTTACCCAGGGTGATACAATGAGACTGTCTCAAAAAAAAATCCCCCCACACAAAACCCCCCAAACTCAACCAATATCAACAAAAAGTAGAATCATTTGGAACATTTTCTGTAACCCCCTGTCTTCATTCACAAAGTCTGAGAAATGAGCTCAGTAACTTGAATTCATTTAGGAGCCAGCAGAGCCTTAAAGGTTAAATGTTTAGGGTTGTTAAATACTGAAAAATTTCCTGAAAGAAATGGAGTCCTTGTTTAAGATTGCCAAGGTGTGGGCAGCGTGGATGCCTTTTTAAGAGCCCTATAGCTCCTCTCTGAATTATGTTTATGTTTTGAGAAACCATTGCCTTTCTTCAAAAAAAAAAACCAACAAAACATTTTCTGGCTTTCTGGTAACAAAAATAAGTAGAATCTTGTTAGTGAACGTCTTTGCTTAAGAAATGTAATTAGAAAAAATTTCCCCCCAAAATAATATTAGAAATTACTGGTTATATTATTTATTGACATCATGGCAGGGTCTGTAAATTTGCTCCCTTCTACACTGTATGTAAAGAGTTTTCTATTCTGTTCTGGTTGTCATTTTATGGCTAATGTTTATACTCTTTGGAACTGGTTCCTACTCAGCTGTCTGTTGGCCCAGTTCCAAGTGCAGAAGCACATGGGATTTTTCTTTAATGAGACCATTTCTAGTGAGTAACAGAAATCAGGCCAGTGGCGCTGCTGCTGTCCAGATGAATAACTGAAGTCAGCTTCCAGCTCTGGCAGCTCGGGCTGGGTCTGAGAGCCTGCTTCTCACTCCCCAGAGACTTGATGTCAGTTGTTTCAGGTACAGGAAAGCACCTTGCCAATGTTTGGTGGCATTTTTTCTTGAATCAAAGATAGTCACACCTGGTTGATTTGAATAGTAATAGGCTCGATTCTGCATATTAAGGTTCAGGAATGGTACTGACAAAAGAGCCTCAGCTTAGGAGTGTGGACAGGGAAACAGATGTTATTGAGAGAGAGAGAGACAGTGGTGCTTTAGGTAAGAACATGGTTTCTGAGTTGAATCTTGGTTTGAATTCCAGTTACATTCTTTATCAGTCTGTGATGTTGGGCAAGTGACTTAACCGCTCTAAGCTTTAGTTTCCTCATCTATAAAACGAGGTTAGATGGGTAGAAAATGAAATAATGCATGTAAAATGCTTAACAGAGTGCCGAGGTCCAAGGTAAGAACTCAGGAAGTATTTACTATTTTTTGCTCTTATTTTTACTATTATTACCACTATCATTATTTTAATGGGTTTTAGATTCATTGGTAAATAGGAGGATTGGCTTTTGAATTAAGTGTAAAAACTAACGACATTGGAAGGATGAGATTAGGAAATTTTGTTATTTCTAAATAACGGTATATTGCAGCACTAAACTCTTTTATTATGCACAGCTATTGTTTCTCCCTCCTTCTTTGGTCTTAAATCTCTTTTGAATAAGCACCCTTTTCTCAGTCCCTAAGTTTGGGTAGTTTATTCAATCACAGTAACCTATGCCTTTGGTTCTAGTGATGAGTTCAGGGATGGGGAAGTTCGTTGTGACCGTATGATGGGCTGATACGTTACAGGACCAGTTGTGTTTTCTTTCCTCCCAATGTGGAAGAGTGTAGGAGGAGCCAAAGCCATCTGGATACCACATGGAGTTTCCAAATGGACCCACTTCAGAGGGAAAAGAGCTGAGGATGAGCCTAACACCATCATGTGAGGCTGGAATCAAGTTGGGCCCACAAAGCTATATATATATACATATATATCTTCAGAGTTTTCCATGACATGGGCCAATGAATTCTTCCTTTTTTCTTCTTTAAGCCAGTTTTTATTAGTTCTCTCAACCAAGAGTAAGAGAAATCTAAGTGATTCATGTGTTTTACCAGGCAGATGATTTCAGGTGTGTAGATAGGTTAGGTTGTCTTTTATTGTCCAAGTTCCATGCAACTCAGAGACCATTTTTTAGCCTCCACACCTTCTATTGTATGTTGAGGAGGAGATATGAAGACAGTGTCCCAGAACCTTTGTTTTGTAGCATATAAATGATTAAATAGAAGTACAGGCCTGGCTGGTGGTCAGTACTATCTTGTCCTTCCCATCGACTTAAGGAATATCACACATCTTGAGGTTTGGAAGATTGTTTGTCTCTGCTTTAGAGGGTCAAGAAAATGGACACAAATGGCTCTGCAGGCTGTAAATTTGCTCCCTGTTGAGGCCCCCGGCTGTGTCTATATATTTGGGCCATATAGAATGGGAAATGACCTTGAAACTACAAGGTAAAAGGGACTTAAAGAGCAATGTTCTCATTCATTCACAGGTGAATAAGGATTACAGATACTCATTGATTTGAACAAAATGGTACAAGATCTAAGAAAGTTCTGCGGGATTCTGTGTGACCTCAGAGTTGTCGCTTGACCTCTTTGATCCTTAGTGTCTTTGTCTATAAATGTGATGATAATTGTGACCGTTCAAAATCATTGAAAAATAGGGTTCCTTTATATAACTTTTGTCTGGTTTATGGTTCAATTAATAATTGAATGAATGAATTTAGATCCAGTCTTGGCCAGTAGTTTGGGTATACATAGGTCATTCAGAGTTCTGGATATGGATATATATACAAGTCAAAAAAAGGATTCTAGTATTGCTTTCTTGATAATCAATTTATTTGGTTTGATTCTTTCTGGCTCAGATTAATAAGCAAATGTACACATTTTCACACATGTGGCTCTTTATACATTATATTTTCCTTGGCTTTATGGTAAGAAAGTTTCATTTGCCTTTTTGCACAGGGATTTTAGTTCAGAGATCTGCAGTAAAACTTTCTTTGAAGGTGGTTGTCACCTGTTGAGCCCATCAAGTGCCCCCCCCCCCCGTACTTCCCCCATATAAACCAAATTAGCTACATCAGGGTAGATTCAGGATAGGGGTTGATTTGGTCCTTCATCACCTTAAATATATTGCCATTTAAAAATAAATAAGAGTTTGTGGAGAAACCAAGAAGGTATGTGGTTACCTTGATATAGAAGAGGGCTTTTAAATGGTTTGTGTAATAGAAATTCATAACTATCTATACTGGCCACACCAAGAGGCTTTTGTGGCCCCCCCAAATAGCTGTTAAATTAAGTTTAGGCTAAAGCTACCTCCATACATGTTTGGTCTTAAACTTGGTTTCTCCAGTGTGACGAACTGTACCTTAAGTAGATATGAAAGCTGATTGTAACTGCTATTGTAAGAAGTAGCAGAGTCGGCTCCGCGCCTGTGGCTCAATCTGCTAGGGCGCCAGCCACATATACCTAAGGTGGCGGGTTCAAATCCCCAGCCCGGGCCCGCCAAACAACAATGACGGCTGCAACCAAAAAATGGCCAGGCGTTGTGGCAGGCGCCTGTGGTCCCAGCTACTTGGGAGGCGGAGGCAGGAGACTCGCTTGAGCCCAGGAGTTGGAGGTTGCTATGAGCTGTGATGCCATGGCCCTCTACCCTGGGGGATAGCTTGAGGTTCCTTCTCAAAAAAAAAAAAAAAACCCACATGTGTAGATATCTAAATTATATATACATATGATATATACACACACAAACACATAAATGAAAAGATATGAAATGCATTCATATTTTACATTTGTAAAAATACATATGTACCCTGG
>CAUYQV010025469.1:0-13040 GCA_963574575.1 Galagoides demidoff | reverse complement strand
TTGGTTCTCTATTCTGTTCCATAATCTACCTCTCTATTTTTGTTCCAGTACCATGCTTTTTTGATCACTATAGATTTATATACTATAGCCTAAAGTCTGGTAACATGATACCTCATGATTTGTTTTTACTTCTGAGTAATGTATTGGCTATTTGAGTTTTTTTCAGATTCCATATAAAACTAAGTGTTATTTTTTCAAGATCTTTAAAGTATGACATTGGTGCTTTGATAGGGATTGCATTAAATCTGTAGATTGCTTTGGGTAGTATGGACATTTTAGCAATGTTGGTTCTTCCCAGCCATGAGCATGGTATGTTTTTCTATTTGTTAATATCCTCAGCTTTTTCTTTTCTCAGAGTTTTATAGTTCTCTTTATAGACATCTTTCACATCCTATGTTAGGTAAATTCCCAGATATTTCATCTTCTTTGCCATTACTGTAAAAGGAATAAAGTCCTTGACTGTATTTTCAGCTTGACTATTGTTGGTATATATAAAAGCTACTGATTTGTAAGTATTGATTTTTTATTCTGAGATGCTGCTATATTCCTTGATCATGTCTTAAGAGTTTTGTAGTTGAGTCCCTGGGGTTTTCCAGGTATAAGATCATATCATCTGTGAACAGTGTGAGTTTGATCTCCTCTGATCCCATTTGGATACACTTGATCGCCTTCTCTTGCCTAATTGTGATGGCTAAGACTTCAATTACTATGTTGAATAGCAGTGGAGACAATGGGCATCCTTACCTAGTTCCAAATCTGAGTGGAAATGTTTTCAGTTTTACACCATTCAATGTGATATTGGCTATGGGTTTGCTGTAGATGGCCTCTATCAGTTTAAGAAATGACCCATCTATAGGCGGTGCCTGTGGTTCAGTGGGTAGGGTGCCGGCCCCATATACCGAGGATGGTGGGTCTGGCCCTGGCCAAACTGCAACAACAACAAAAAAATAGCTTGGTGTTCTGGCAAGCACCTATAGTCCCAGCTACTCGAGAGGCTGAGGCAAGAGAATTGCCTAAGCCCAGGAGTTGGAGGTTGCTGTGAGTTGTGATGCTACGGCACTCTACTGAGGGTGATAGAATGAGACTCTGTCTCTAAAAAAAGAAAAAGAAAGAAATGACCCATCTAAGCGTATTTTCTTAAGTGTTCTGATCATGAAAGAATGCTGGATATTATCAAAAGCTTTTTCTGCATCAGTTGAGAGAATCATACGATCTTTGTTTCCAGTGATCTTCTTGCCTCAGCCTCCAAAGTAGCTGGGACTTCAGGTACCTGCCACAATGCCCGGCTAGTTTTTTCTATTTTTAGTAGAGATGAGGTTTTGCTCTTGTTCTGGTTGGTCTCCAACTCCTGAGCTCAAGGGATCCACCCTCCTTGGCCTCTCAGAGTGCTAGGATTATAGACATGAGCTACTGCAGCTGGCCAACCTAGTAATGTTTTACAAACTGAACTAATGCAGCCAGCACCTAGATGTATGAACAGCTTATCACCAGCACCTCAAAAGCCCCCTTTTTGATCCAGGATAGGCCTTTGAGAAGTATTTTGTTGTGTTTAATTTTATTAATTTATTTTATTTTTATTTTTTGAGACAGAGTCTTGCTCTGTCGCCCTGGTGGAGTGCCATAGGCTCAGCCTAGCTCATAGCAACCTCAGACTCCTCAGCTCAAGCGATCATCCTGCCTTAGTACCTGAGACCTCCTGAGTACCTGGGACTACAGGCACCTGCCACGATGCCTGGCTAATTTTTCTATTTTTAGTGGAGTCAGAGGTCTCACTCTTTCTCAGGGTGGTCTCAAACTTCAGATCTCAAGCAATCCTCTAGCCCTGGCCTCCCAGAGTGGTGGAATTACAGGTGTGAGCCACAGTGCCTGGCTGAGAAGTTATTATATATGTTTGTATGCCTGTAAGTAGGCCTATAGGTAAATACACCTACATAGATGAGAAAATAATATCCATTTTAATTTATATTTCTATAAATATAGACCCACACAAATAATTTCAGACAAATAATTGACTTGGCTGTCCCCTAGAAATAAAAGGAACTCTTTTCCTTCCTCTATGTACCCTGCAAACACCCTGGTAACCACCTCCAGAAAACAAAATAGAAGGGTTTTGAGCCCCAGAAGCCGCCTCATGTTATTACCATCCAGTCTTAATCTTCCCTGTCTATATGAGCCTTACCACTGGGTAACCCAATAATGGATGTGAGAAAGCGTCTTTTAATAAAGAATTCCAATTAATAAATTAAAAAGAAACAATAGAATTAGAATATCACTGCTTTGTAGCCCCCAGTGAATTAATTCTATCCTATCTGAACCCCTCCTTTCCTCTCAGGCAGTTACTCTTGTGATTTGATAGTGATCACTTTTTCACATTGTTTTTATAGCTTCCTCAGCCACATGGCGTCCTTAGACATCATAGTTTGGTCTTATCTATTAAAAAATAATCAGTGGGTTTTCTAAGTTTCTTTTAATATACAGGTCCTGTCCATTCCTTTCTTGTTAGAGGATTTGGATCATTTGATATGTTGAATTTCTCACGGCCTGGATTTGTGTAGCTCATGTGCCTCAGTTCCTGTATTTCTTGCAGGATTCTTGCAAAGATTTCCTGCTAGATTCAGAGGCTTGATAAGACTCAAGTTCAGTCCCTCTGGCAGGACCACAGGTAGGATTGAATTCTTTCATCTAGAGGTCTAGAATGTCTGGCTTTTTTTTCTTTTTTAAAAAATTTTTATATTTTCAATATCATCACATTACATCACACATATTGGGGCTTGCCTTGAGAGAGGATACTTAGAAAATACAAAGTCTAGAAAAACAAAGGATTTCTCACAGAAGCCCAAGGACACACCTGCAAGGTCTTCTCTATGGTAACCCAGCTCTTAAGAATTTGTAAAACTGGCTCTGCGCCCGTACTTCAGTGGTTAGGGCACTAGCCACATACACTGCAGCTGGCGGATTTGAGCTGGACTGGGCCTGCTAAATAACAATGAGAACTGCAACCAAAAAAAAAAAAAAAAGAAAAAAGAAATAGCTGGGCATTCTGGCAGGCGCCTGCTGCCCCAGCTTCATGGGAGGCTGAGGCAAGAGAATCCCTTGAGCCCAAGAGTTTGAGTTGCTGTGAGCTGTGATGCTACAGCCGTCTGCCGAGGGCAACATAATAAGACTTTATCTCTCGGCTAAGGTGCCTGTGGCTCAATTGGCTAAGGCGCCAGCCACGTACACCTAAGGTGGCGGGTTCGAATCCCTAGCCCGGGCCCGCCAAACAAAAATGACAGCTGCAACCAAAAAATGGCCAGGCGTCGTGGCAGGCGCCTGTGGTCCCAGCTGCTTGGGAGGCGGAGGCAGGAGACTCGCTTGAGCCCAGGAGTGAGAGGTTTCTATGAGCTGTGATGCCATGGCACTCTACCTAGGGAGATAGCTTGAGGCTCCATCTCAAAAAAAAAAAAAAAGACTTTATCTCCCCCCCAAAAAAAAGAATTCATAAAACTTAGCTTCCTGAGTCCTTGAAACTAACATTGCTGCTTGCTGCTTCTTCTATAAACCTGCATATACTTGGACACCTCCAATGAGAGGCAATGTGGTAATTCCTTTGTCCATCTACTTGTAAGCCCAATAAAAGGACAAGTACAGAGGTGATAGGGAGCTTGGCCATTTTGGATTCTAGTCTGCCACAGCTCCACCAGCTAAAACAAAACCTCTTCCTCTTCTATCAGTGGTGTTCAGGTGACCTCTGCTTTCTCTCCACTGTACCTAGATTCCTGCAACAGCCTCAGTGCTTTACTGTTGTTTATATTTTGTTTTTGAGACAGACTCTCCTTCTGTCATCCTGAGTAGAGTGCTGGAGCATCATCATAGCTCACGGCAACCTCAAACTCATGTGTTCCAGTGATCCCTCTTGCCTCAGCCTCCTGAGTAGCGAGGACGACAGATGCCTGGCTAGTTTTTGGTTTTGTTTCCTATTTTTTTCTTTAGTGGACATAGGGTCTCACAGTTGCTCAGGCTGGTTCTGAACTCCTGAGCTCAAGCAGTCCACTGCCTTGGCCTTCTAAAGTGACAACTGCAACAACAACAACAAAAACAGCCGGATGTGGCAGGTGTCCCAGCTACTTGGGAGGCTGAGGCAAGAGAATCACTTAAGCCCAAGAGTTTGAGGTTGCTGTGAGCTGTGATGCTATGGCACTCTACCAAGGGCAACAGAGTAAAATTCTGTCTAAAAAACAAACAAACAAACAAAACCCCCAACTCCATCCCTACCTACTGCCATCTTCTTAGAATCCGTCTTATGGGCTCGGCGCCTGTGGCTCAATCTGCTAAGGCGCCAGCCACATACACCTAAGGTGGCGGATTCCAATCCCCAGCCCGGGCCTGCCAAACAACAATGATGGCTGCAACCAAAAAATGTCTGGGCGTTGTGGCGGGCGCCTGTGGTCCCAGCTACTCGGGAGGCCGAGGCAGGAGACTCGCTTGAGCCCAGGAGTTGGAGGTTGCTATGAGCTGTGATGCCATGGCACTCTACCCAGGGGGATAGCTTGAGGTTCCGTCTCAAAAAAAAAAAAAAAAAGAATCCGTCTTATGGGCCGGGTGCAGTAATTACGCCTGTAATCCCAACACTCTGGGAGGCCAAGGCAGGGTGGATTGCTTGAACTCAGGAGTTCAAGACCAGCCTGAGCAAGAGAGAGACTCCTTCTTTACTAAAAATAGAAAAATTATCCGAATGTTGTGGTGGGCACCTGTAGTCCCAGTTACTCAGGAGGCTGAGGCAGGAGGATCACTTGAGCCCAGGAGTTTGAGGTTGCTGTGAGTTATGGTGCCATGGCACTCTACCAGGGGTGACAAACTGAGACTTTATTCTCTCCACAAAAAAGAATCCTCGTTATGGACTTACACTCATACACAGCCTGGTTTGGCCACTCACTAGGAAGCATATCAAATGCCTTGGCACCTGTGGCTCAAGTGGCTAAGGCGTCAGCCACATACACCTAAGGTGGTAGGTTTGAATCCAGCCCGGGCCTGCCAAACAACAATGACAGGTGCAACCAAAAAATAGCCAGGCATTGTGGCAGGCACTTGTGGTCCCAGCTACTTGGGAGGCAGAGGCAGGAGATTTCCTTGAGCCCGGTGTTGGAGGTTGCTGTGAGCTGTAATGTCACAGCACTCTACCCAGGGGGACAGCTTGAGGCTCTGTCTCAAAAAAAAAAAAAAAAAAAAGAAGAAGAATATCAAACAAGCATTTTTTGCAGCTTATTGGTTTATGGGGTTTATAATTATAATTTCTCAGAGATCTAATTTAGTTTTTTCTACCAATGATACTTGTAACAGATCCTATTATCAAAATGACCTGACTTAAGGTTCTAGGTCCCAGGTCCCTTACTCAAGTCACCAGGGGCAATCTGCAGGGTAATCTTTGCTGTAGTGTATTGTTGGGTGTTTGGATCCTGAGGGCTGAGTGAATAATGCTTGACCTGGACACTTTAAAAACATAGCACTAGGCTGCATTAGTGGCCTAAGGTATTCCTAACGTGATGTGCTTCTCATTGGGAATAGAGGCTAAATTAAGGTCACTGGTAAAGGGGAATTTAAAGCACAATTCCTATGATAGCTCAGTCTGAAACAACTGATGTCACTGTTCTGGAATAGATTCCCTTCACAACTCTTGAGTTTTTTGAATCCTATTCCACTTCTGATAGAAGATATAGACTTTCTCCCCCAGAAAAAGGCATATTTTTACAGAATTTTGTACACAATATTCAGTGTGTATGGGTCATCTGATACTCATCCTTGAATTTTAAGAATTCCAGCACTAACACATTTGTCAAAAGCACGTCTTCGTGCCTTCATGTGTATGATGGGTTGTTCATAGTAGAGAGCAGGTAAGGTGACCATCTTTGGGGCTGTGACCGGTTTACTCCAGTTTAAAGACAGAGCTCCAAGTCATATTGTAGCAAAGACTAGTTTGCTCCTCTAGGAGGCAAGCTGACAACTGTGGGTACACAGGCTTGACTCATGCCAGGCTGTGGATCATGGGGGAGCAGAACACTCTGTGTATCACCTCTGTGAAGTAGCCACATATTTTTGACTATGAACAAATGGATATATCCTACTTCTTCTCTTGCTTTCCCTGCCTGGCACTTTTCAGATTCAACGAAACAAGACAGACTTTAGATTTTACTTACAGCCTTAAGGTTCTTGGGCCTGCCAGGAAGTGACAATTTTGTACTCAGTCACTGTAAGCCTGAGGATTCTTTTTATGTTTTTAATGGTGAAAAGATATATATTTAGAATGAGCCAGCCGAACTCAGTTTAGATGATCCCAATTTTGTTGGCAATATCCAAAGCATTGTAATCAGGAGCCAGTTGAACCTGGGCCTTTTTGCTCCATCAGGCCTCATCAGGGTTAACCTTGGCACATCAATGTCAAGGAGCTTCTTCACAGCTCATTTGGTCTGGTGTGTACAGGCACCTGCAATGGACGCTAGTGTGTTGTTTTCTTTCTTCTTCATGACAGATGCAGTGATCCAGGAGAACTTTTTTTTTTTTTTGAGACAGAGTCTCACTATGTTGCCCTCAATAGAGTGCTGTGCTGTCACAGCTCACAGCAACCTCAAACTCCTGGGCTTAAGCAATTCTCTTGCCTCAGCCTCCCAAGTAGCTGGGACTACAGGTGCCTGCCACAATGCCTGGTTATTTTTTGGTTGCACTTGTCATTGTTGTTTAGGCTTGGGCTGGGTTTGAACCCGCCAGCCTTGGTGCATGTGGCCAGTGCTGGAACCACTGTGCTCCGGGGGCCATGCCATGGTCAAGGAGAACTTCATAGCAGAGTGGCCTAGCTTGTTTCTCCCAGGGGCACTATTTTGAGGATACTGGGGCTGCTCCTAGTGTTATGGGCCACCAGAAGGTGGGTGATGTGAAGATCTTCTTTGGGGTGGTTATGGACACCTTTCAGCACTTCTTGTCCTTCAAAGCCTTTGCTTTGGCTTTGGCTTTGGGAGGGGTGGAAACTTCCTTCTGTACCTTTGGCACCACCTTGTGAAAAGTGTCCAGGCTAGAAATACTTAAAGACAGGCATTTTGTGTACATTGTTAAATATGACATTTCACTCAAAGCCTTGGTAATACAACCAGTATTTCCAGTTCTACCCTACTTATAAAGAGAGAGCAGATTTTTATTGCACTTATATAAATACAAATAAGAATACTCACAAACAATTTCTGAATTTTGGAGAAATCAAGTAAGGAGAAAAGGCAAATTCTTCCATCTTTGTGCACAAAAGTATTCTTTACTAAATTGTTCAAATTATAGATAGGTTATGAGAGAAAAATTCCTTAAATATGAAAATAGAACTTTTTGAAGTAAAGTGCCAATGTTTTAAATAAAAGTCATTAAAACGTTATCTTCAGCAATTGCCTAATTTCCTGTAATGTAATTAATTTTTATTTTGCTCAATCTTGATTTCTAGTTTTCTGAAGCCATCAGTTCCCTTATTAGAGTTCTATAAATTTTTATTTTGTTAATTGATTTTAAAGTAATCAGAAATCCGTGTTCAAGAGTACTGCCAGGCGTGGTGGTTCATGTGTGTAAACCTAGGACTCTGGGAGCCTGAGGCAGGTGGACTGCTTGATCTCAGGAGTTCAGAACCAGCCTGAGCAATTGCAAGACCTGGTCTCTACTAAAAAAAATAGAAAAATAAAAACTAGTCAAGCCTGGTGGCAGGCACCTATAGTCCTAGCTACTCAAGGAGAGGCTGAGGAAAGAGGATTGCTTGAGCTCAAGAATTTGAGGTTGCTGTGAGCTATGATGCCATAGCACTTTACCGAGGGCAACAAAATGAGACTCTGTCTCAAAAAAAAAAAGAAAAAGAAAGAGAGAAAAGTATTTGTTAGAGTCATTTTCCATCAAAAGGAATTCTGGACTATAGATAATCACAAATGTTTGTACTTTTGCAGTTGTTTTTTTTTTTTTGGCCAGGGCTGGGTTGAACCCACCACCTCTGGTATAAGGGGCCGGTGCTCTACTCCTTTGAGCCACAGGCACTGCCCCACAAATGTTTTTAGAGAAGAATTCAAAACATAGCTGATGAAAGTTCATAATTGGCAGGGAAATCGAGTTATTTCTATCACGTGTAGCATTTTAATATAATAGCCAGAATCATAACGGACAGTATCACATCAGGATCATTAAACTTTTATAAATTTTATGTAATCTTTAGAATTAGCACATGAGCCAGGTGTGGTGGCTCACGCTTGTAATCTCGGCACTATGGGAGGCTGAGGAGGGAGAATTGCTTGAGCTCAGGAGTTCAAGACTCACCTGAGTGAGAGTGAGACCTCGACTCATGAAAAAAATGGAAAAACCCAGCAAGGCGGGCAGCAAGTGCCTGTAAACCCAGTGGTTTCTGGAGGCTAAGGCAGCGAGATGCCCACAAGCTGGAGTCTGAGGTTGCAGTGAGCTACCAAGCCACTGCGCTCTGCTCAGGGGCGTAGGGTGGGACTCTGTCTCAACAACAACAAAACTATCATATTAATAATATGACCATACAAATGTGACTTTAGAAAAGATTTAACATAATCAAAATTATGATTGGTATATTTGATTTTTATGAATCGATTTAATTTTTGGAATACTCATATGAATAACATACCCATAAATAGAACTGAAAGATTTAGTATTATCATTTGACAATGCCACCCTGACAATTTATCAAGTAATTTTAGGCTCGGTGCCCATAGACAGTGGTTATGGTACTAGTCACATACACCAAGGCTGGCAGGTTCAAACTCGGCCAGCTAAACAACAATGACAACTGCAACAAAAAATAGCCAGGCTGTGGTGGGCACCTGTAGTTGTAGCTGCTTAGGAGGCTGAGGCAGGAGAATCACTTAAGCCCAAGAGTTGGAGGTTGCTGTGAGCTGTGACACCACGGCACTCCACCTAGGGCAACATAGTGAGACTCTGTCTCAAGAAAAAAAAAAGAAATTTTAATTATTTAAGGCCAGTTGTGGTGCCTTACACCTGTAATCCTGGCACTCTGGGAGGCTGAAGCAGAAGAATCATTTAAAGTCAGGAGTTTGAGAGTAGGCTGAGCAAGAAGGAAACCCTGTCTCTACCAGAAACAGAAAACCATTGGGTGTGGCACTGCCTGTAGTTCCAGTTACTAGGAAGGCTGAGGCAGGAGGATCTCTTGAGCCCAAGAGTTTGAGGTTTCTGGGAGCTATCCTGATGAAACGGCACTTTGGAGAGAAATCTTGGATTAGCTGTCACATATCAGTATTTTATAGATAAAAACCATTCATAAGGCTCAGTGCCCATAGCACAGTGGTTATGGTGCCAGCCACATACCGGAGGGTGGCGGGTTTGAACCCTGCCTGGGTCACCTAAACAACAATGACAACTGCAGCAAAAAATAGCTGGGTGTTGTAGCAACACCTATAATCCCAGCTACTTGGTAGGCTGAGGCAAGAGAGTCTCTTAAGCCTAAGAGTTTGAGGTTGCTGTGAGCTGTGACACCACAGCACTCTACTGAGGGTGATATAGTGAGACTCTTGTCTCCAAAAAAAAAGAACTATTTATAATTTTTTCTTTTTAATTTTTTTTTTTTTTTTAGAGACAGAGTCTTACTTTATTTCCCTCAGTAGAGTGCCGTAGCGTCACACAGCTCACAGCAACCTCCAGCTCTTGGGCTTAGGCAATTCTCTTGCCTCAGCCTCCCGAGCAGCTGGGACTACAGGTGCCCTCCACAAGGTCTGGCTATTTTTTTTGTTGCAGTTTGGCAGGGGCTTGGTTTGAACCCGCCACCCTCAGTATATGGGGCCAGCACCCTCCTCACTGAGCCACAGGTGCCACCCAGAACCATTTATAATTTTTAGAAACATGTTTCCCTCTAATACAAATTTCTTTGGAAGTGACTCAGATGTCTGGGGACTTAATATAGCCACACATGAGTACTTTCTCCTCCTCCTCCTCTGCTTCTAAGACAAAGACGCAAAGGATCTGGTTAGCCCCCCTCACACACACCCCCCCACACAGAAGTTCTCACCAAAGGTCCCTAACTTTCCAGGTAAGCTGCAGAATTTGCCCAGCCCCATATACAAGGGGTCTCTAACTGCCCTTGGCACTGCCCAGGTGAGTCACCCTTTGTAGGGCAGTGGTGGACTCAATCAAGTCACAAAGCTGGATGTAGAGCAATAGCTAAAGTTTATTTGGCACCCAGTGAAGGCGGGCTAAGACTGAACAGGCATCAGCCTGGAAGGGCAAGAGTGCTGGTCTTTTAAAGGTTTTAGGGGGGGTAGGAGGGGGAGAGTGTTACTTTGGTGTACTAGTGACTGTGGCCAGGTGTGGTTCCATCTGGCTTCCCACTGAGACAGTTCTGTTCATTTATGGTTTAGACCCCCTGGAGCCATTGTGTTAGCTAGTTCCTCCTTCCTTGTGGCTGATTCCAGAAGGGTGTGGTTTCAGCTGAAGTCATTGAACGGCCAAGATGAGTGCCTTATGCTCAAAATGGAGTGGCCTGTGCTTGCTCTGTTTCTGGAGTTCCTCTGACCAACCTATTACCCTCCCATTTCAATAAATCTGCCCTGAACCTCTCTGCTCTGGTCTCATCTCTAGGTACCACCGCTTAAACCTTTCACCAGACATTTGATGAGTACCTATTATTTAATTTAATATAACTTTAAGATTTCAAATTACAAGAAAAGTTTATTTATCAAATTTTACCCTATTTATTTTTCCCTAAATTATTTCACCTAGATTACTTTTGACAACTGGGAGATTAGACATACCTAGTTGTCATTTGAAATTATTTCTTTGTAAACGATTTTGTAACCTGTGTATATCAGGTGTTCACCTAAGTAAGAATCTTAGTTAAACATGTGGATATTTTGCTGATAATACAGAAGTTACAGCTATTTTCATTAAACCAATTGTCAGGTTATCAGCTGTCTATGTTCTCAGTTCTTGGTGTGCTCTTAGCTGAAGAATGACCAGACCCACCAAAAGCAAGGTAAGCATGAAACGAGGTTTATAGAGGAAGAGAGAGATAAGTTTACAGAGCAAGATATATTTGCCACAGATGGTGAATGGGTCCCTTGTGGTAACTAAAGGCTCTGGTAATGGTTTGGGGTCTTGTTTTATAGTGTGTGGTCTGAGCCCTCCTTGTGATTCAGATGTCACCAGGGAACCATTCTGATGGACAGTTATTACCTGATAATTAGTGTTAGGTTACTCTAGGTCACATTACACATCCTCCCTGCCTGGGCTGCCTGGCCTGTGGTCTGCAGGAGTCCCAGCTTCTTCTGCAGATTAACAGGGGTTCCTCCTTCTCCCAGATGGGTGGTATTAAGGTGAGGTGGCATCAAGATGGTCACCCTTACCCTTAGAAGAGGCCCTTAAGCCAGCAGTCCTAATTTACCTAACACAATAATGTTAGCCTTTAAAAAAAAACCTCTGTAATGGTTTATTTATTAGTATCATCCAGGATCCAAATGTTCAGTATTCCTCCTAAAATTACATAAACAAATGCAAATGGAAGAATCCAAGTCAAAATCATATCACAAAAGCACGTAAAATTATAAGAACACTATTTTAAAATACTGGCACTTTAAGAGAACGATAATCTCAAAACCCATAAAATTGCCAAATTATTCGCTAAACTGCTAAGCAGATAAACATGACTCTAATGAATGAGTGTGGGTTTTGTAAGGAAAAATTAAATTCAAATAAATTGAATAATTTGCATTAAGATGCAAAGTTTAAACATCTTTTTTCCTCTTTGCAATTTGATTCAAAGAGAGATAAACCACAATGCAAGAAAATATAACCTCTTTTAAATGTGGTTATCATTTTAAAGGCTGGCCCAACTAATTAAAGATACTCTTAATGGAGAATCTGAAGTTTCCTGAGAAGTCCATATTTAGATAAATGGGAACAGTCCATAGTCCTAGTCTTTGCTGGGACTAATATCAACAAAAAATGTCATATGGCAGTCTTGTACTTTAAGCTCACGGTTTGGGGGATACATTCTCAGGTCTTTAATAAGGGAACTGCAAAATATAACTGCCATTAGATAGTAATGGGAGTTAAAGAATGAGTCCTCATGTAAAGATTAGAACAAACCTTTCTATTAGTCCTTCAAGGACAGACTTTCAAAATGTTTGATTCTAATAATCCCACTCTGTGAGTAGATTGCTTACTCTTCATTTTGTAAATATTGATGGACTATCTGAAATTTGTTATCAACCTAGGAGTTTCAGTTATACCTGAAAACTCTCTCAATTTAACTTTTATTACCCCCATCATGATGTGCAGGGTGTGTAGACACAAGCTTTATATCAGCTAATTATATGAAAAGATAAAGGATGTCATAATTCATGTCATCCATAATGGTCAAAAAGCAAAAGACTAGCATCCTCTCAAAAAATTTCAGACCTATGAAAAGCACAACAGCACTAATTTAAAAAATTGTATTTACTTAGAACCATTCAGAATGTCAACAAAACAGCTATAACTTTTTTTGCAGTTAAAGAGTGATATTCAGTTAATAGACCAACAATTATTTCACGTAGGTGCATCAAAGACAACTGAAGATGAAAAAACTACCATCCCCATATGTACCTAATTTGTGCTGTGCACCAATAAGAACCTGCTTTAAATGTCCATGCCAATTTCCAACCCCTATACTGTACCAGGCAAGGTTAGTGGCTATTGAAAATACCACCAGGACAGGGCTATATAGAGACACATTCGGTAGTGTGTTAACTATACAAAAAAGATACTGTACAGTTTAAAAACAAATCTTACACAGCCTTACATTTCAATTTTTTTCTTTAAAGGAGTGAATTGTGTAAAAGGGGGTTAAATGCTTTAGAGACAAGAAAAAAACTGCGCTAGAACCAACTTATTCGTCATCATCATCATCTTCCTCCTCCTCTTCATCTTCCTCCTCTTCCTCCTCTTCCTTCTTTCTCTTGCTTTTTCCAGCCCTGACGACTCCCTTTTTCGCTGCATCAGGCTTTCCTTTAGCTCGGTATGCAGCAATATCCTTTTCA
>CAUYQV010025466.1:0-15141 GCA_963574575.1 Galagoides demidoff | reverse complement strand
TTCATCTTCTTTGGCACTACTATGAACGGGATAGAGTCCTTGACTGTTTTTTCAACTTGGCTGCTGTTGGTGTATATGAAGGCTACTGATTTATGAGTGTTGATTTTGTAACCTGAGACACTGCTATATTCCTTGATTGCTTCTAAGAGTTTAGTAGTAGTATCCCTGGTATCTTCCAGATGTACAATCATATCATCTGTGAAGAGTGAAAGTTTAATCTCTTCTGACCCTATATGGATGCCCTTGATCGCTTTTTCTTCCCTAATTGTGATGGCTAAAACTTCCATTACAATGTTAAAGAGCAATGAAGACAATGGGCAACCTTGCCTCGTTCCTGATCTGAGTGGAAATGATTTCAACTTAACTCCATTCAATACAATATTGGCTGTGGGTTTGCTGTAGATGCCTCTATCAGTTTAAGAAATGTCCCTTCTATTCTAATTTTCTTAAGTGTTTTGAGCATGAGGGGATGCTGGATATTATCAAACACTTTTTATGCATCAATTGAAAGAATCATATGGTCTTTGTTTTTTAATTTGTTTATGTGATGAATTACATTTATAGATTTACATATGTTGAACCATCCTTGAGATCCTGGGATAAAACTCACTTGGTCATGGTGTATAATTTGTTTGATGTGTTGCTGGATTCTGTTTGTTAGGATTTTTTTGAATATTTTTGCATCAATATTCATTAGTGATATTGGTCTATAATTTTCTTTTCTTGTTGGGTCTTTTCCTGGTTTGGGGATCAGGGTGATGTTAGCTTCATAAAATATGTTGGGTAGTAGTCTGTCTTTTACTATGTTTTGGAAAAGGTTGAATAATATAGGTACTAGTCCTCTTTAAAGGTTTGGTAGAATTCTGACTGACGCCATCTGGTCCTGGGCTTTTCTTTTTAGGGAGATTTTGTATAGTTGATGCTATTTCAGAGCTTGATATAGGTCTGTTTTGCATTCCCACCAGCAGTGTAGAAGTGTTCCCTTTTCTCCACATCCACATCAGCATCTCTGGTTTTGGGATTTTGTGATATGGGCTAATCTTACTGGAGTTAGATGATATCTCAAAGTAGTTTTGATTTGCATTTCTCTGATGATTAAGGATGATGAGTATTTTTTTACATATCTGTAGGCCATGTGCCTGTCTTCTTCAGAGAAGTTTCTCTTCAAGTCCCTTGCCCACCTGAGATGGGATCACTTGTTCTTTTCTTGCTAGTATGTTTGAGTTCTCTGTGGATTCTGGTTTGTCAGAGATATAGCCTGCAAATATCTTCTCCCATTCTGAGGGCTGTCTGCTTGCTTTACTTACTGTGTTCCTGGCTGTGCAGAAGCTTTTTAGTTTGATCAGGTCCCTGTAGTGTATTTTTGATGCTGCTTCGATTGTCTGGGGGGGTCCTCCTCATAAAATATTCACCCAGGCCAATTTCTTCAAGTGTTTTCCCTACACTTTCTTCTAGTATTTTTATAGTTTTATGTCTTAAGTTTAAATCTTTAATCCAGTGAGAGTCTATCTCAGTTAATGGTGAAAGGTGTGGGTCCAGTTTCAGTCTTTTACAGGTCGCCAGCCAGTTTGCCCAGCACCATTTGTTAAATAGGGAATCTTTTCCCCACTCAATGTTTTTAATTGGCTTGTCAAAGATCATATAGCAGTAAGTAGCTGGGTTCAGCTCTTGGTTTTCTATTCTATTCCATACATCTACCTCTCTGCTTTTGTGCCAGTACCATGCTGTTTTGATCACTATCAATTTATAGTATAGTCTGAGGTCTGGTAGCGTGATTCCTCCTTGTCCTTGGATTTTAAACAAGGACCAATATACCTTAGCTGCCACGCCAAAAGCATGATCCAATCTAGAATAAATTGATAAACTGAATGTCACTAAAATTAAAAATTTCTGATCTTTGAAACATACTGTTAAGAGAGTAACAATACTAGCCACACACTGGATGGAAATATTTTCAATACATCTATCTGGTAAAGGACTTTATTATATTATTTAAAAACTCAAAACTTAATAAAAATAATGAGAAATGGGCTAATATATAAAATATAATATATTTCATTGTATATTGATCTTATATTATGTAATCTTGCTTGACTCACTTATTAGTTTTTTAGTTTCTTTCTGTAAATTCAATCAGCTTTTCTATTAGATGATAATATCACATATGAATAAAAATCAGCTTGCTTTCTCATCTAAATAGCTTCTATTTCTTTTTCACGCCTTATTGTGCTTTTCCAGCATAGTGTTGAATAGAAGTGGTGAAAGTGGACACCATTATATAACTGACAATTTATGTTTTAAACAGTGAATCAAACTTTTGCATTCTTTTCAACTAATTTTGATGGTGACTGCTAGGAAATGGTAGGGTTTTTATACATTTTTTTAAAATTGTTGAGGATTCATTGAGGGTACAAAGAACAAGGTTACATTGATTACATTTGTTACATAAAGTCCCTCTTATAATTGTGTACCAACCCCAAAAGATGTGTCACACATTGTGATCCCTACCCTCTCCCTCCTTCTTTCTCTCTGATCTCCCCTTCTCCTACTCCCCACTGTGTACTAGGTCATTAATTGTCCTCATAACAGAATTCAGTACATAGGATTCTTTCTTCTCCATTCTTGTGATGCTTTACTAAGAATAATGCGTTCCACTTCCATCCAGATTAATACAAAAGATGTAAAGTCTCCATCTTTTTTAATGACTGAATAGTATTTCATGGTGTAAACATACTACAGCTTGTTAATCCATTCCTGGGTTGGTGGGCATTTAGGCTGTTTCCACATTTTGGCGATTGTAAATTGAGTTGTGATAAATAGTCTAGTGCAAGTGTCCTTAGGGTAAAAGGATTTTTTTTCTTCTGGGCAGATGCCCAGGAATGGGATTATAGGAGCGAATGGGAAGTCTAGTTTGAGTTCTTTGAGGGATCTCCATACTTCTTTTCAAAAAAGGTTGTATTAGTTTGCAGTACCACTAGCAGTGTAAAAGTGTTCCCTTTTCTCCACATGCATGCTAGCAACTACATTTTTGAGATTTTGTGACGTGGGCCATTCTTACCGGGGTTAGATGGTATCTCAGGGTGGTTTTGATTTGCATTTCTCTAAGAATTAGGGATGATGACCATTTTTTCATATGTTTGTTAGCCACTTGTCTGTCTTCTTTAGAGAAGTTTCTATTCATCTCTCTTGCCCATTGATGTAAGGGATTGTTGACTTTTTTCATGGTGATTAATTTTCAAAGTCTTTAAAAACTTGCACACATTATTTTCAAATTAAGCAAAATGCTTTTTATTTGCCTCCACAAAAAGTCATCTGTCCACCTTTCATTGAACAATCTTTCTTTATCCATAATTTTTCCTTTTGGAGGGTCCT
The DNA here is from genome assembly GCA_963574575.1 of Galagoides demidoff. Classification (NCBI taxonomy): domain Eukaryota; kingdom Metazoa; phylum Chordata; class Mammalia; order Primates; family Galagidae; genus Galagoides; species Galagoides demidoff. Next base: position 11,769 of record CAUYQV010025466.1, on the reverse strand, counting down.
ATTTTCTTCTGAGACATTGTAGAAGCCATGCTGGGACTAAAAGTAGAATAATAGTTAAGGGCCTGTATTCACTTTTATTATGAAAATTAATTGATAGGAAAATAGAAAGCAAGGTTTGGGCCCTTCCACATCTTGGCTGCTGAAGGGCCAATTGTAAAGCATGGTGAGCAATGTGTGAGGAGCTATTGAGGTGTGGAAATACCTTAGTATTCAAATGAGAATGCTTACCTGACTTCTAAATAACATTAAATGCTTAACATTGCAATGGCAGGTTGAAATATTTACTGCCTCACCAAGTCACCACAAGCACATATAACATCTAATGTTGTCAATTCGACTGTCTGTGCTTGGAAGATAACACAATGGAAGCAGTATACCACCATAATACTGAACCATGCATGCCTACAAGTGGCAAGAGCATATGTATGTTTATTTTCTGTGACAAAATTGTCATCTATGAAGTTCTTGCTTGAGAACAGTGCAACTGAGTTCCACAAAATAATCACACACAAAAAAATCTCATAACGTTTCTAGTAAGTTTATGATTTTGTGTTGACCTGCATTCATAGCCATTCTGGGCTGCATATGGCTGCATAAGTTTATGATTTTGTGTTGACCTGCATTCAGGCCATTGTTGGACCCACCCTACCCTATATGATTTGCCTGCTACTATAACTCCCTGATTTGTTTCTTCTATTGTTATTCTGTTGACCTAGTCCTCATTAGCTTGGTCTCTTTCTTATCCCTGAAAGACTCCAGACATGGTCCTATCAAATATGCCCCCCTAGATACCAAAGCCTTACCCTCTGACCACTTGTAGATTTTAATGTGTTCAAATGTCACTGTTTTAGTGTGGACTATTCATGGCCATTTCATTGAAAATTACAACCTCTCCCCCAGAATGTTCCAGTCACCTTCCTTACTTTTTCTCCATACTATTCATTGCTATCTAAGGTACTATTTATTTTACTTATTTGCTTATTGTGCCTCCCTCTGCTAAAATATAAACCTTGTGAGTAGGGATATTTTTTGTCTCATCTACTGTTGTATATTCAGAGCTTAGAGCAGTGCTTGGCACATAATAGGTACTCAATATTATTTTGAAAGAATATGGTGGTTAATTAATCATGAAACAAGTAGGGATTGGTGTACACAGTTTTTCTTTAAACCACCCTTGGATTTCAGAAAGTTTTCTCTATATAAGGTGGTCTAATTTCTTGCCAGAGGAATACATTATCCATATGATTACCGTGTTGTTGAGTTTCATCAGTTCAACAAGTCTCAGGAAGAGAAGAAACATAATCAAGAATCAACAAAATATTTAAATATCGGCAACTTCTTCCTCTTTCACTTAACTTGTTCTCTCATTTCTGCCCTTTATTTTGGTGAAATGGATTGGATTTCCTGGATCATGTCCCCAGGATTTGATTCTTTCTATATTTCTTTTTATTTATTTATTTATTTATTCCTTTTCTGTTGTTGAGTCAGTCTCACTACATCGCCCTTGTTAGAGTGCTATGGTGTCACAGCTCACAACAACCTCCAATACTTGGCCTTAAGCGATTCTTTTGCCTCAGCTTCCTAAGTAGCTGGGACTACAAGTACACACCACAACACCCCACTATTTTTTGTTGCAGTTGTTATTGTTCCTTAGCTGGCTCAGGCTGGGTTCAAACCTGCCACCCTTGGTGTATGTGGCTGATGCCATAATCACTGTGCTATGGGCACCAAGCCTCTTTCCATATTTCTATATCTGCAATTCTACCAGCTGCCAATAAGTGGACAATGAAATTGTTTGGGACAGTGGTTCTCAAGCCAGAGTGCCTCTTAAAATCACTTGTAGAATAATGAAGACCTGTTGAATCTGAATTTCTCAAGGTAGAGCTTGACAATCTGTGTTTGACAAATTCACCCAAGTAATTCTTAGGCATCTAGTCAAGTACCTAGATGTAAGTGTTTGAAATTCATCAGGCTGTGCTAACAATTCTCCACTGTTGGAATTGCCACAGAATGAGATAACTGAAAGTAGGTAGGGATTCTCGCATGATCCACTCATGTTTTATTTTCTAGATAAATATAAATGATCCTTAAAAAGTCAGACATTGTTTATGAGTCACCAAGCCCATATTTCAAAAGGAATAATTTGTGGAGGAAGATTTAATGAAATATACACAAAATTACTGAGGAAGTACCACAGCAGTGACTTAACATATGCTGTCTTGTTGGAATTTCCAAAGTTTACCATCCTCTGAATACAAATAAAGAAGAACAGGCATGACAACTATCGGGAAGAGACTGGTTCCCCTGCCTCTACAAAATTTCACTTGGTTACCTAAGCCCTGGTTGGTTGACCAATCTTGTACACATTTTCTCCATGCAATTCCTTTAGTTTTTTTTAACCACCTTCTATATCAGCTGGGGAAAAGACAGTATCTCAACTCCCCCACCCTCACCCCAGGCCAAACTTCCCATTGTCTTTTTCCTGAGAACACTGCACTAAAACACTACTTCTTTTTCCTTCTTTTTCTGCCAAATAAATATGAATGTTCTTCAACTGCAAATAGATTTTCTATAGGAGGGTTCATAGATGAAATGTCACCATCAATCCAGGTAAACTCTGGCCAGTAAGAACACTTAATTTTATCCTATGAAGTAGTATATAATTATGTTCATCTAATAGAGAAGGAAACAGAGGGTCAGAGAGGTTGGGAAGCTTGGTCAAGTTCATCAACAAAGCAGGCTTTTAATGTAGGGAGGGCAAACTCTGAAATCCAGCATTACAAAATACTTGTCTCATAAAAGGGCTGTGTACATTGGATATTTTTTCTTCCACTCCTGAGATACTTTGCTAAGAAGAACATTTTCCAGTTCCATCCATGTAAACATGAAGGATGTTCCTTTTGGTACATATTTTCTTTATAATCAATTATCAGTTCATATAACTGCTAGGCTTATGGGCATTTTTATAACATGTTATATAGCCTAGCAAAATCATTTTTTAGTTTTTAGAAACAAAAGTCTAGAGAAAATAAAAACCATGCGAAAGTATTCTATGTGAACAGTTGAAATGGGTTTAAAGGAGTCCTCCAGAAAGGGGGAAATTTTAAATTCCCCCAACCCTGCAAAAGTAAGTAAATAAACCCTGAAAGTATAAAAGTTGCTTGTTTTGTTTCTTTATACCTAAGTAGAAATACAGGTAGATGACAGGTAATATAATAGATATAATATTAAATATATCAGTTTGGAATTTAACTTTGTCATTTAATATATTATAATGTGGTCATATATTGCCTAATGATTTCAACAATAATTTGCTTACTATTAGCTATTTCAACAGCTGTTCCACTGAGTTTGCGTGTGTGTATGTGGTATCATATCAAGGGAAAATACAAAAGAATAAATACCTTAAGTAGTATAAAACCTCCTTAAGAATAATAAAGTGAGAAAACCCATGAACATAAGTGAAAATGTATCTTAAATTCAAAGCAGTTCTCTTTCAGGTTGAGGAATATTAGGTAGTAATATGTTCCTTTGATACTGGAAAGCGGCACCCCAGCCAGCTCAGCGGAGCGGGGCTGGGGGACCTGCCACCTTTGTCTTGGTGGCATCAGCCGGCAAAGGAACTGGCAGGCTGGAGCAAGCAGGGAGCTTTCCTCCCCCACCAGAGGCTCCAGCAGAGCAGGCTAGCTCTGCCTTGGCGGCAGCTGGCACATAACCCAGCAGGCTAGAGCAAAACAGTAAGCTTTCCTCTCCCACCTGAGGCTCCAGTAACAAAAAGACAGGCCAATCAGGGGAAAACATTGACGATTCCTCCATTGCATCCCTGATTGGTCCATTTTCAATCCTGCTCCTGATTGGTCTATTTTATACACCAATCAGCTAAGCTCTCAGCTCATTGGACAACTGCCCCTTATATAAACACCTGAGCCCAGAGCTTAGGAGCAAATCATCACAGATATTCAAGGAAGATAGAGCAGAAGACCAAGACTTCAGAGGAAGAAAGGAAGAGTTGTAACACTTGGATCCTGTTCAGCAAGCAAGTTTGGCCCTTTGTAAGCTGTAATACTTGCGTCCTGCTCTGCAAGGAGGTTTGGTTCTTTATAAGAGCTGTAACGCTTATATCCTGCTCTGCAAGGTTTGGCTCTTGTAAGAGCTGTAACACTTGCATCCTGCCCTTCAAGGAGGTTTGGCTCTTTGTAAGAGCTGTGACACTGTAAAACCTATCTTATCCTGCTCTGCAAGGTTTGGCTCTTTGTAAGAGCTGTATAATACCTCTATAAATAAAACCTAACTTAATGTCCATCCTGTGGTCCATCAATTCATTCATTGAATTGCCAAGACCAAGAGCCTGGAAATCCGGTATCAAAAATCCAGTATCATCTTTACATCTGAGAATATTATTTTAATGTTATATCATAAATGAGGATGAAGGTATACATTTGTGTGAATCAATGGGGGTAACCAAATTCATATATATAGTAGTAATACTCAAGTTTTCATTTTTGAGATCTGCAATTAGAAAAGGTGCTCAATGTGACTTGTATTCACCTTTTTTCATCAGTAGATATTGGGTACACTTTTAATATAGTTTGTTCCTTTCTTAAAGTATGTATAGCTTCTTCTGTCACCCTCTGTATAAGTAAAACTCTTAAAAGTTTGCTTTTCAAAGAAAGGAATGTTTAAATTAAGGAGACAATCAGTCTATCATGGACTGAATTATTTCTTTCATAAATTGACATACTCAAGTTTTAATTCCCTAAAATCTCATGTCACTCTATTTGGAGATAGTCTTTGTTTAAGTTTTGTTTTATTATTTAAAGAATTAACTAAGTTAAAAATGAAATCATTAGAGATAGCTCTAATACAATAAGATCGGTGTCCTTAGGAGAGGAAATTTGGACATACACACACTCACGCACAGGAAAATGCCATGTAAACATAAAAGTGACCGCCCGAAAGCCAAGGAGAGAGACCTCAGAAGAAACCAACTCTGAAAATACCTTGACCTCAGACTTCCAATCTCCAGAAATATGAGAAAATAACTTTTTGTTTAATTCACCCTGTTCATATGTAGTTATGGCGTCCTTAGTTGCCTAGTTTTCTGTATATGGTGGGTTTTACTTTGGTGAGGGTATTTTCCCTTGAGGAAAGAGAAACTCTATGTCATATACCACAAGAGTATGTAATTTAAAAACACTCCCAAGTAAAAGGGGAGGAATCTCCTGTAAAGAAAGTATAAATCTCAAGGAACCTGATATCTTAGTAATATACAGGATATAAACATTTTCTTTGTAAAAAAAATGTTTCCATAATTTCATCATAGTCACAGAAAATAATTTCTTGCTTAAGGTACATTATGAACAAAAATTATAGTCATAGCATGAAATTAAACCACTTGAAGAGTCATCAAAAAAAAAAAAACAGAAGAAATCACTCCTAAGAATGTCAATAATAAAGGAATTTTAAGAGATGATAATGTCTACAATATGCCATGAAAAAAATAAAAAAGAACTAAAAATAATGAAAAATATAAAATAAAAGAAGAATATTTTGAAAAATAATGAACATAGTATCAATAGAAATGAAATGTATTTACTGGAATTTGAATCTTGCCAATTTATGGCATTTTAGTCTCTTAATAAGAGTAAATGTATTTTGCGTCTTTATGTTAATATATTCATGTGTTTAAATTCTTTTCTTTATAATAGTGTGGTAAATAGCCCATCTTTAGTCCAAAGTCAACAGATATTCTCCTACGTTATCCTTCAGAAGTCTTCTTACTTTACCATTTATACTCAGATTGATTTTTGTTTGTGGGGTGATTCAGTGGTCAGGTCTCTTTTTGTTTTCTTTTTCTTTCCTAATAGAATTCAAGGACCTAGCATTATTTTTAAAAAGTCATACCTTTTGCTACTTTGCCATAAATGCAACAAAAAACACTCTGGAAATTCTATTTCTGGACATCTATTATGTTCTGTCAATAACATGGAGCAGAGAATATAACTGTACCATTTATAGGCAGTAAGTGTCTCTTATCTAAAAGGTGTAAAGAATACTAATATGTTTTTTTTGAAATGGCAGAAAACTCAGTAGAGGAAAGGATTAAGTAGATATTTAAAAAAGGATTTAAAAGTTTCTATTAACATATGAAAACTTTTAGTGATAGGGCATTACAAGTCAATCAGAAAGACTAAGATTGAAAAAGACAGATAATATCAAGTGTTGGCAAGAAAGGGAAGAAAAGAGAATTCTCAAAACTTGCTATAGTCATAGAAATTTGAATGAATTATCTGATAATCCATTAAGATTTGCCTACTAAATTTGAAGATATGCAACTGTACTTGTAGGAAAAGACATCTGAAAAATATCAGTTGTATTCAAAACTGTATACAACCCTTCAACAATAGCATGAATGTAAGAATAATGATATGGTAAATTACAATACTAAAGAACAAAGTAAAAGAAGAAAACAAATATCTCCTTACACAGACCCACTCAATAAATAGAATGAGTCTCACTATGTGCCCAGAGATTCTCGTTATACAAGCTTTTTTTTTAATTATCACTGTGTACATTAATGCAGTCATGGGATACAATGTGTTGGTTTTATATACAATTTCATTATACAAGTTTTTAAAATTAAGCAAAGATACTTATGAGTATATGGTATTAAAAGGAGTAAAGATAGTGATAAACTTTTCCAAGGACAGAGAATTGTTGCAGTTGCAATGAGGATATGGTTCTAATATTTCTTATTCTGTGTGATGGGTTCATGTTTATGCATTCTGGTGGATTTGAATAATTCTAAAAATTTCTAGATAACAATTTATTATGAGTCAATAAATGGATGTGAGAAATTTCAGGTAAAAGATCATGGTGATAATGTTGTTTCTGAAGCCATGCAGGATTACATAAATGTGAAAAAAAATCTCTAAAAATTGAAATAAATGAAAACAAATAATATTGTATATCAAGCTGATTACATAGTAGCAATACATAAGAAATTATTTATAAATTATTTCAAATGTCTATAGACTACGGTATTTTTATGGTTTATTCATAGCTGAATATATTTTATAGTCAGATACAACAGCATTTAAATCTTTAAATTTGCTGTACCATCTTATGGTTCAAAGTAGCAATAAATTGGCCACCTAAGGGATAGTAAAAAAATGGTCAACATATGGAAGTGATCAACATAAGGAATTAGGTTGGCTGCCCTGCAACCTACTTGTGGTGCATGTCGGGTCTATGAAAATTAGGTCAACTTAAGGTGGTCAATGTAGGGAAGTGGTCAACTATGGAGGTTCTACTGCATGTATATTTGCGTCTATATAGATGTAAATATAATAAATAATTATGCTAATGTCATATTTTCAGTGTAAAAGAATAAAGAAATGCAACTTTAAGATCAAAGAAATTTTGTAAGGATTTAAAAATAAACTTCTAGGTACACAAACTAGAAAATGCAGAGAAAATGGACAAAACCCTGGAAACTTCCAACCCCTCAGCTTAGATCAGGGAGAAATTAAAATCCTGAGCATGCTAATAACAAGTATTAAGATTAAATCAGTAAGAAAGTATATGCCCCCAAATCCCCAAGTACCAGACATATTCACAATTGAATTTTACCAGATATTCAATGTATAACTGATACCATTTCTACTACAACTATTCAAAAAAATACAGAAGAGGAGGGAAACCTCGCTAACTTATTCTACAAAGCTGTTATCAACTTGATAACAAAGCTAAAAATATATACAACAAGGGAAAAAACAAACAAAACCCCCCCCACAAAATTACAGACCAATATCCCCAAAGAACATAAAAGTAGACAAAATTCAAGAGCACATCAAAACCAGAATTCATCATAATCAAATGAGTTTCAGCCCAGAGATGCAAGAATAGTTGAATAACACATGCAGTTTGATAAATGAGATCCACCACGTGTGCAGAATTGAAAACAGAACTGTATAATCATTTTGATAGTGTAAAAAAAACTGTATAAACTATAGCATCCCTTCATGATAAAAGCCCTCAGCAAACTAGGAATAGAAGGAACATATTGCAAATTAATAAACACCCCATGCACCAAACCCACGGCCAATATCCTAGCGAATGATGAAAAGTTGAAAACACTCCCCCTAAGAACTTAAACAAAGCAATGATGCCTGCTTGGTCTGTGTTATTCCACATGGTATTACCAGTTCTAGCCAGAGCAATCGGGTAAGAGAAAGAAAGGGCATGCAAAGTGGGAAAGGAAATCTAACTATTTCTATTTGGCAATTATATGATCTTATATCTAGAAAATTCCATAGATTCCTCCAAAAGACTATTAGAATTGATAAAGGAATTCAGTAAAATCTCAGGCTATAAAAGCAATGCTCACAGGTGGCACTGCAATATATCAATACTGACCAAGTAAGATTCGAATTAAGAACTAAATCTCATTTACAATAGCTACAAAAAATTAAAATATGTAGAAATACTCCTATCAAGAAAAACTACAAAACACTGATGAGAATTATTATATGACACAAACAAATGGAAAAACATCCCATGCTCATTGATTGGAAGAATGAATTTTATGAAAATGTCTGTACTACTCAAACCATGTGCAAATTCAATAGAATTCTATTAAGTTACCAATGTCATTCTTTACCAAATTAGAAAAACCAATTCCCAAATTTGTGTGGAACCTAGAAAATGCCCAAATAACCCACTAGTCCTAAGTAAAAAGAACAAATCTGCAGGTGTCACATTACCCAACCTCAAATTATACTACAAGGCTATAGTAACCAAATGCCAGATATCAACAGGGTATCAATGTAGGCATGGAGCCCAATGAAACAGAACAGAGAACCCAGAAATAAAGCCAAATACATACAACCAACACATCTTCAACAAATCAGACGAAAACATACACTGGGTAAAGGTCACACTGCTCAAATAAATTATGCTGGGAAAATTAGATAGCTATATGTAGAGTACACAAAAATCAATGCAAGATGAATCAAAGACTTAAATGTATGACCTGAAACTATAAAAATCCCAGAAGAAAAATCAAAGAAAAATTCTACTGGACATTGGATTAAGCAAAGAATTCATGACTAAGATGACAACAGCAAATGCAACAAAGACAAATGTAAATAAATGTGACCTAGTTAAACTAAAAATATCATTTACAGCAAAAGAAATCATGAACAGAGTGAATAGTCTAAAGAATAGAAAATGATATTTAAAACTATGTATTTAAGAAAGGGCTAATATTCAGAGTCTACAAGAAACAAAAACAAATCAGCAAAATGATCCCATTAGAAATGGACAAAGGAAAAGATATTTCTCAATAGCAGACACAAAAATATATCAAAGAAAGCTCAACATCTCTAATCACTGGGGAAATGCAAATTAACACCACAGTGAGACACCACCTAGTCACAATTGTCACAATGGTCATGATTAAGAAGTGAAAAGGCAATAGATTTTGGCATAGATGTGGTGAAAGGGAAAGCTTATACACCGTCGATGGAAATAGAAATTAGTACAACTTCCTGAAAATAATATGGAGATTCCTCAAAAAAAAAAAAAAAACGGAAAATAATCTACATTTAGTCTAGAAATACCACTATTAGGAATCTAACCAAAGGAAAAGAAGCCATTGTATTAAAAAAGGCACCTGAACTTACTTGTATGTTTATCAAAGCACAATTCTCAGCTGCAAAGGGCATGGAACCAACCTAAACGCCCATCAATTGATGAGTACTTAAAAAAGTATGGGTGTGTGTGTACATACATACTCCCCATGGGCTACTACTTAACCACTAAAAAATAAAATAAAATAAAATAAAATAACGCTTTTTGTAGCAACGTAGAAGGAGCTACTGGCCATTATCCTAAGTGAAGTAATCAAGGAACAGAAAATGAGATAGCACACATTTTCACTTATAAGTGGGTTGGAGAATATGGGTGTGCATGGTCAGGCAGAGGGTCATGTGTCATAATCAACATTGAACACAAAAGGTGACGGAGCACGGTGAGGAATGAAAGCCTGTCAATGTCATAAACACCCCTGGGGTGATCGGTATCCTAAAACCCAGACACTGCCACTATGCAATTAATTTGTGTAACTATTAAGCATGAATTTGAAAGATCAATATAAATTAAGAATTTTAAATGCATCCTTTTTTATCTCTTATACAGGAAAATGATGCTATGAACACATGAACAAAACAGCCATGAGGTTCGGCAAACTACAAGAATTCCCACGTACCAGGGAGAAGCCCGCTACTGTGCTTGTGAACGTTGGATCTATCCTGGCGGAGGTTGATGTCAGAGTCTGGGCATCACATGTGCGGTTGCTCCAGAGTGCCAGCAAGCCGCTTGCTCGCAAAATAAGCAGCGTATGTGTGGGCTTTCGAGTATTCTGCTTCTGGGAAAGCCGTGCACCAGGACAGGTAAGCCTCTATCTTCTCCTTTGACTTGCCAATCATGACACCAATTTGCTTCTCTTCTGTCAGCCTCGGCTGTGGAGGAGAACTTCTTAGTTTTATTGGTACCCACTCAGGGTCTTAATGAATGCTGAGTCTTCTGCACTCTCCCAGGAAAAGTAAATCTCTGTTCTCCCGAGCTTATATAGTCCATTCATTCCAAAATGCCTATGTTCCTTAAGCTTCTTTTTACTTCTGCCAGCTCCTAGGGCCATTCAGACATTTTTGCTTCACGTAGCGCTGGTCATTGCTTTTCTTGGGCTTGGAAGGGCCACAGTAGTAGCGAGTTTTCCTAATACTTTAAGATCCTTTCTAGGATGTTAAGTCCTACATCCTGGGACAGGGGCCTTAAATCAGTCAATACTTGCTTACTTACTTTCATATTTGCATTCCCTTGATAAAGAATTTAAGATGAAATCCTAGGGATAGGCCCCAGGCTTCATTCCGCACATGTTGGTTACTTCTTACAACTCTTGATATATTTCTCCTTCCACGTCCCATGGGGACGCTCAGCACGTCCCCATCTAGATTTTTCTGGGGTTTATCATTTTTACTCCAAGGATACCTCATAGTGGAGGACAAAGTCCAAATAAAACTCTCCTAAGGATATTATTATTCACCAGGCAATAGGCCTGAGCCTTCCTATTGGTCTGCATTTGGCATGTGATTGCTGTCAGGACTTTCTATTTCGGTAGAGATTTTACTATTTCTCGCACTATTTGGACTATACACCGTATATTCCATATCTACAAATAGACAGGTACTTCCCTCTATTCATTGTAAAGGGGTAAGCATTTATAGTTCCATGAATCAAAATTGATTTTGAAATTAATATTACACTCTTATTTTTATAACATATTACAATATTATCTCTTTTTTTTGGAGACAGAGTCTCATTTTGTCGCCCTCAGTAGAGTGCCGAGGTGTCTCAGCTACAGCAACCTCCAACTCTTGGGCTTACATGATTCTCTTGCATCAGCCACCCAAGTAGCTGGGAATACAGGCACCTACTGCAATGCCCAGCTATTTTTTGTTGCAGTTACCACTGTTGTTTTAGCTGGCTGGGGCCAGGTTTGAACCTGCCACCTTGGGTATATGGGGCTGGCGCCCTACCCACTGAGCCACAGACACCACCCTACAATATTATCTTAATAAATTGTTGTCATATCATGAGTTTACATCAGCATATACGAAATGATATTTCCACCTATAATTACTACTCCAATTTAAATATTGGCCTTTGTGGTTTAAAATTCACCACAGAGACTGGTAAACCAGAAGT
>CAUYQV010025464.1:0-13152 GCA_963574575.1 Galagoides demidoff | reverse complement strand
AGCCCGGGCCCGCCAAACAACAATGATGGCTGCAACCAAAAAATGGCTGGGTGTTGTGGCGGGCACCTGTAGTCCCAGCTACTTGGGAGGCGGAGGCAGGATACTCGCTTGAGCCCAGAAGTTGGAGGTTGCTATGAGCTGTGATGCCATGGCACTCTACCCAGGGGGATAGCTTGAGGCACCGTCTCAAAAAAAAAAAAAAAAAAAAAAGAAGGAAGTCTGACTGTCTGGACTTTACTATCACAGTCTGAGGTCACTATTTTTAGTGGCAACTCTTTCAACTGCAGACATCACATGCAGCATGCAACCATAGGCCTACTAGAACAATTCAGAATATTTACTGAATTTACTAAACAGTAGGCACTAGGCTAGGGACATTACATACATTATTTCATTTAATCCTTCCAATAACCCTATGAAGTCAGTATAATTACGCCCATTTTAAAAAAGAGAAAAACTGAGGCTTAGTAAGCAATTCGACCATGGCATTCAGCTAATAAGTGGCAGAGCTAGAATTTGAATCCAGGCAGCCTCCCCTTGAAGTCTATGGTCTTTAATAGTGCCCTCTGCAAGTCCTGAGGAGAAAAGATCAAATTTAACATTGTGTAATAGCTATGACCTCACATTTTCTTTCACAGAAGGTCAAATTAAATGAATGAAGAGAATTCCAATGCACTAAACAATTGAAAAACAATCTTATAAAATATAATAACAACACTCATACATTACTATATGGTAGAGTAGCATCTAATCGGTTCCCCAAACAACATGCAAAGAAAAAAAACAAACATAGAAAAATTATCCTAAAATTCCTAAACTTGCTTATAAAAAACAATTTTATAAACATGTACACAGACTTGTAAGGAAGCAACAGATATACATCTCCTTTCTTATGCTCTCTCTGGTATATATCCTCTTTTATGGAAATGGCTGAGATTTACTTTCAAAATTTAAATTCCCCTCCCCCTCCTTCCTTCTTTCTTATTGAGTGTGTATAGTTTAAGGTACATAATTTTAAATAGTACTTATGATGTTATTCCACTGTAATATAAATCCAGACCAGAACATAAATGCTAAGATACCCCAAAGTAAAGAATATTAATAAATCCTCTTTTATCAAATGCAACACTAAGACTAAATATCTCCAGGGTATTTGACATGTCTCTGTCATGGCATATCCACAAGTTCCATTCCTCTAAGCAAGCCATGTTGGCCTACTCTGTCATGGACATTACAAAGTATTGTCACAAGCAGGGCAAATTTCCCTTTCTTCGTAGTTGTCTAAAATCAGCACAGGAATTGAGGGGATTTTTGAGATGACAGATGAAGTTATTGACTTTTGAAATAGTCAGAACTCAAAGAACTAGGAAAGAAAAGGACAATTAAAGAGGCTCTGCCAAGAAACTGGTTTTAAAGGAAGAAGGCAAAGAAAAAGGGTAGAAAATGGGAAAAGTTCTGGGCGGCGCCTGTGGCTCAGTGAGTAGGGTGCCAGCCCGATATACCGAGGGTGGTGGTTAGAACCCAGCCCCGGTCAAACTGCAAAAAAAAAAAAAAAAAAAGAAGCCACTACATCCTAATATATCACCATTATATGAAGCCAAGTTCAAGCACTTGTTCAGAGTTAAGATGACTTTAAAAAAGAAAAAAAGGAGGATTTGAAACAAAGCCAGGACTAGAGTGAGACAAGTGAGACGCTCACTTCAGGTATCAAATTGAAGAGGGCTCTGAAACACTCGGGAATCAAGATAAATAATGTTTTACTACAACAACTTAAAATATCAATTTGGCAGACTGTAGGTAGACACTTGATCTGCAAATAAAGTTTTATTGGAACCAGAGTCAAATTTAGGGTGAGGCAACTGAGATAGGGTCTTACAACTGTAGGACAGAATCTTGGTTTATTTAAAATGTTGATATTTTGCTCATCATGGATTTTTATACTATTTTGAATTTTTAAAAAATATGACATTAAAACATTATCTATCTTGATTACTGAGTTTTTTTTAGCTCCCCTTAAGTTTTGTGCTTCACTCATGGCACCCTAGTCCTGGGTTGGATTATAAAAGACAGAGGGAAAAGGCAGGAAGATATAATTAGCACTTTAAAGATTTATACAGAGATTTGGGGTCAAGACTTAAAGCTGGAAAGTTGGAGATTCCATTTTGCCCTGCTGTATGCATTCTGTGCCCTAGGCACTGTCATACTAGTGAAGGCCGTTCTTTCATTGAGCTCCTTCTCTTGCCTTGGCAGCTGCACTCACTTTTATATGCAGGTTCTGGAATGCTGGGAGCTGTATTGCAGCCAACATCTCTCCTCTCCCGTCTCAAACATGACGTTTTCTGTAATTCAGTTACAGACACCTCTTTCCTTAGCCTTCTCACCCAGGGAGCCTGATCAAGGAATCTAAGAACTAAGCCTCATTTGCCTTCTCTGGGTATGCAAGTGAATTTGCATATATCTTGTGTCCATTTGCATTCCCCTCACATGGGGCATTTCGAATAAAAACAACATTCATGAATCAAAATGAAGCTTGTTCCATTCTTTCTCTGTCAAAGTATAGAGTAAGTAAAAGGATACTGCAGTGTGAGAAAAGAACTGACATCACATTTGCCAGGGTTATGTGTAGTTTTAAAAGCAATCCAATTTGGTGGCAGTTACCACCACGAAATTGGCATTTAATATTTATAGGTTTAACCTTGGAGAACATAATCACTCATGTCTGAAATAGCCACCCCCTTCCTCTACCATTCTTATAGACATTTGAGCCAAGAGCCTCTAAGAGTTGAAACTACCCTTTTTTCTTCTTCTAGGTCACCACTTAAAGTGTGGAAAGCCTGAGGGTTCCAGATGACTGCTTTCTCCATTTGAGATGAAGTAGAAAACCAATTTTAAAAAGAGGAAAGGAAGGAGTATTGCTCCTCATCCCTCCTTATCCTCTTTGGGAGTTGGAAGAACTAAGGAAAGGAAAAAAGTAGTCTGAATTGAAAACTGCATAGAATTTTATCAAAGGAAATCAATGAGTGAACAATGGATAAGCTGTCCTTAGATGAGATGGAGCCTGGAAAAAGCTGGTATCATAAATAACAAGGGCAAGTTCACTGTAGATGTGTTTTTAAAAACAGAACTGTTAAGTAAGACTATGTCCACATGCCTCCAGCACTGCCCAAGTTATAAGGAACCTAACTAGAGGTTGTAAGCCTTACAATATGCGCAACAGCTAGCGAAGAAGGATGACTCAATCCTTCACAGCTTGAATACAGTCCTTTTAGTGCATTTAACCTTTTATTTTAAAATACCTGGTTGTTAGATAACTTTCTGGTTATCAGATATTTGGTAACCAAAACAGGGGTGCTCTGGACAATGGATTTCCATGTTTAGATAAACATTTAAACCTGCTACTATACTTTAATGAAGTACCATCCTGCTTTATGATTCAGTTTTATAAATCTGGTTAGTGTGAATTGATGCTCAATTCAACTCTTGATTGAACTGAATCAAGCTTCTGACCAACCTGTCTCTGAGCCTTATCATTTCTTTTTTTTTCTTTCTTTCTTTTTTTTTTTTTTTTTTAGACAATCTCAGGCTGTCCCCCTGGATAGAGTGCTGTGGCATCACAGCTCACAGCAACCTCAAACTCTTGGGCTTAAATGATTCTCTTGCCTCAGCCTCCCGAGCAGCTGGGACTACAGGCACCACCACAATGCCCGGCTATTTTGTTGTTGTTGCAGTTGTCATTGTTGTATCAGCTGGCCGGCCAGGTTTGAACCCACCAGCTTCAGTGTATGTGGCCAGCACCCTGCCCACGGAACTACAGGCACCACCCTCATTTCTTTTTTAAAAATATCATACATATCTTGTTATCTCGTATCTGTAATCCCGGCACTTTGAAAGGCTGAGATAGAAGGATCACTTGAGTTCAAGGCTGCAGAGAGCTATGATTATGCCACCGTACTCTAGCCTGGGTAACAGAGTGAGACCCTGTCTCTTAAAAAAAAAAGTCACAAATAGCTAGAGAAATACTATGACATGCATGCAGAGACATATGAATAGGGTGGTTCCTTTACTATTGTTTTAGTAGCTAAAAAAGGAAAATTCTTGGAAGTAACCTAAATGTCCATCAGTAGAAGACTGGTTAATTATGGTAAACTCATACTATGTAAAACACTGACGCTGTTAAAAAGAATACTATAGATCTATATGTAATAATGTAGAAAAATTTCCAAGATGATTATTAAATGAATAATATACATTTCTTTTTTTTTAAGAGACAGAATCTCACTTTGTTGCCCTCGGTAGAGTGCTGTGGTATCACAGCTCATAGCAACCTCCAGCTCTTGGGCATAGGTGATTCTCTTGTCTCAGCCTCCCAAGTAGTTGGGACTATAGGCACCCACCACAATGCTCGGCTATTTTTTGTTACAGTCTGACGAGGGCAGGTTCGAACCCACCACCTTGGTATATGGGGCTGGCACCCTACTCACTGAGCCACAGTCACCGCCCACATTTCAAACCAGTATAAATAGTATCATCCAATTTAAGTATGTATATGCGTGATGTTTATGATCAAACTTCTCTGCAACAGTATCAATTTTTTTTTTTGAGACAGAATCTCACTATGTCACCCTCAGTAAAGTACTGTGTCATCACGGTTCACAGCAACCTCTAACTCTTGGGTTTAAGCAATTCTCTTGCCTCAGCCTCCCAAGTAGCTGGGACTACAGGCGCCCACAACAACCCCCAGCTATTTTTTTGTTGCACTTGTCATTGTTGTTTAGTAGGCCTCGGCCAGGTTCAAACCCAGAAGCCCTGTTGTATATGGTCAACACCAACCCAACACTATCAATATTAGTAGTTGCTTGTTTAGAGTGGGATTAGCAAGAACTTAGGAGAATAGGAGGCATGCATGTGGTACTTTATAAAGTGCTTCTGTCACCCTTTAAATTTTTACAATGACTGTGTATTCCTTTCATAATAAATATTAATTTATAGTAATTAACATGCTCTATATTTCTGTGGATTAATTCACATGTAGTATATCATACACATACAAAGTGAGTGCATGAGTGAGCACCAATGCATGTTAAAGAAAATATGGCAAATACAGCACCTCTCATTAAGTAGTGGGATACTAAATAATTTTTATTACCTCTTAAATTTGTTTTTCTAGATTTTTTTTTTTTTTGAGACAAGAGTCTCACTTTGTTGCCCTCAATAGAGTGCCAGTTGGCATCACAGCTCACAGCAACCTCAAACTCTTGGGTTTAAGCAATTCTCTTGTCTCAGTCTCCCAAGTAGCTGGTATTATAGGTGCCCGCCATAATGCCTGGCTATTTTTTGGTTGTAGTTGTCATTGTTATTTGGCAGGCCCAGGCTGGATTCAAACCCGCCAGCTCCAGTGTATGTGGTTGGCACCCTAGCCACTGAGCTACAGGCACCAAGCCATTTTCCTAGATTTTTGTAATGACCCTGAAACATATTTTCATTGTAAATAATAATCATTGCTTATTCTTTTCAAGTTATAAAAATGATTCATTTTCATTTTCAAAGTAGAAAATTTAGAAAATAAATGTAAGAATAAGATACTATAAAAATACACCTATAACATCAACATCAAAAGATGATCATTCTTAACCTTTTGGGTTATGTCCTTCTTGTCCTTGTGCAATAGATTTTTACAAATTCTTTGGGCTATGTACCCAGAAGTGGAATTATTGGCTCATATGTAATTGTATATTCAATATATTGAAAAATGTCCAAACATTGTAAAGGGCTGCACCATTTTACATTGCCACCAGAAATGTGAGAGTTCCGGTTTCTGGTTTCTCTATGTCCTTGCTAGCATTTGTTATTTTTGTTTTTTGTTATTTGTTTGTTTGGGGTTTTTTGTTATTATTGTTATTGTTGTTGGTTTGTTTTTTTTTTTTTTTTTGAGACAGAGTCTTACTTAGTTACTTACTTCATAGCTCACAGCAACCTCAAACTCTTGGGCTCAAGCAATCAATCCTCTTGCCTCAGCCTCCCAAGTAGCTGGGACTACAGGTGCCCACCACAAGGCCCCACTATCTTTTTATTGTCAGAGTTTCGCTTTTGCCCAGGCTGGTCTTGAACTCCAGAGTTCCAGCAATCCACCCACCTTCACCTCCCAGAATGTTAGGATTACAGGCATGAGCCACCGTACCCAACTTTAAAATTTGTTATTTTCTGTTTGTGCAATTTTTTTTAAATGACCATTCTAGTGGTGTGAAGTGGTATCTCATCTAGGTTTCAATTTGCATTTCCCCAATGACTAATGATGTTGGGAATATTTTCATGGGCTTATTGGACATTTGTAAATATTCTTTGGAGAAATGTCTGTGGGAGTTCATTTTCTATTTTTATTTTTTTAGAGACAGTCTCACTTTATCACCCTCGGTAGAGTGCCATAGCAGTGTCGCACAGTTCACAGCTACCTCCAACTCCTGGGCTTAGGTGATTCTCTTGCCTCAGCCTCCTGAGTAGCTGGGACTACAGGCCCTTGCCACAATGCCTGGCTATTTTTTTGTTGCGGTTTGGCCGGGGCCGGGTTTGAACCTGCCACCCTCGGTATAAGGGGCTGGCGCCCTACTTACTGAGGCACAGGCACTGCCCAGGAGTTCATTTTTAAACTGGATTATTGTTCCTTTTATTGTGGTGTTGTAAGTGTTCTTCATATATATATTGGATATAAGACCCTTATCAGGTATATGATATGCAAATATTTTCTTTCATTCTGTGGGTTGTCTTTTCACTCTCTTGATAATGTCCCTTAATGCACAAGAGTTTTAATTTTGATAAAGTCTAATTATCTATTTTTTCTCCTGTTGCTTGTACTTTCAGTGTCACATTTAAGAAATAATTGCCATATCTAAGGTCATGAATATATAACACTGTTTTCTTCAAAGAGTTTCATATTTTTAGCTCTTATTAAATTTAATGGTCCACATTTTTATTAATTTTGAGTTAATTTTTGTTTATGGTAAAGACAGGGGTCAAACTCATTTGGAACCCTTGCTAAAAATCAAAGTATTACTTTTTTTTTTCCAAAGTATTACTTTTTAAATAAGAAAATAAAATCAAAGTAATATAAGTATATATAGAGAGAGAGAATATGTTTCTTCTTTTTCCCCGCTATTATTTATATTACAGTTCAACAGGTTCTTAGTCCCTTATACTCAGATTAAAGCAATATCTTATTTATCATTGCAGACTATTATCTCTTTACTACCACTATGTCATTTCCTTGCTTGGGAATGTCTAGGTTCCTAGTGCTCTGGGAGACTGGAGAGAGTGGATTACGTGAGCTCAGGAGTTTAAGAGCAGCCTGAGCAAGAGTGAGACCCTGTCTCTAAAAATAGCTGAGCATTGTGGTGGGCATCTATAGTCCCAGCTACTGGGGAGGATGTAGTTTATGAGAATGATGCCCCAATTCCCAAAACATAATAAAATAAATAGTTGGGAATGTTAAATTGACCAACCTTACCCTATCTTGAACTGAAAAGCCATTCTGTGAGACTCTGTTATAGGCAGACATAACTCAGATAAAAGAGACATGCTGCAGACTTGTCATGTCCTCTCTTAAGTCCAAGAGTTTGAGGTGCTATGAGCTGTGATGCCATGGCATGCTACCAAGGGTGACAAAGTGAAACTGTCACAAAAAAAGAAAAGAAAAAGAATGGCTAGGTTGCTACTGCCTAGATGTTAGAATACAGTTACTCTACCAAGCTATGATAATCTATGCCTCTTAGGCTAAAATAATCAGGCAACCTTACCTATTGTTTCTACTAAAAATGGATTTAAAGAAAAACTGAATCAAAATATATTCAAGGTAGAAGGATTAAGGAGACACTTCCTTTTTATCAAGGAGTAAAATAAGTATTTGATTTCAAAATCAACTGTTGTTCTTTCTACAAACATTAACTGGACACCTACTATGTATCAGATATATAAGAAGGAATAATATTCAGATGCTGCATCTGAGTTGCTCACAGTTTAGAAGAGAAGACAGTTATGAAAAAAGATAAATTGGCTAGGTGCAGTGGTTCACGCCTGTAATCCCAACACTTTGGGAGGCCGAGGTGGGTAGATCACTTGAGCTTATGAGTTTGAGACCAGCCTCAGCTAGAGAGAGACCCCCATCTCTAAAAATAGCCAGATGTTAGGCTAGGTTTAAGAGGCTTAAACCTAGCCTGTTATGGCAGGTGCCTATAGTCCTAGCTACTTGGGAGGCTGAGGCAAGAGAATCACTTGAGCCCAAGAGTTACAGGTTGCTGTGAGCTATAACACAAGGGTACTCTACTAGGGGCAATGAAGTTAGACTCTGTCTCAAAAAAAAAAAGAAATAGATACATTATAATCCAATGTTTTAAGTGCAATAATAAGTATGAATAAAACACTTTTGGAGCAACCTTAGTAATAGGAAGATTCATTGTCTACTTAATAAATTTATTAAATTGCTACTATAATTATCTAGAACTACCCTTTTATAGTATTTTCCATCAATAGTATGTTTGAATTTTTTCATTTATAAACATTTATTAATTGCCTATATAAAATTAATACATTAGAAGAAATAATACAGTGCAAGTCAACAGCACAATGCTGACCAGGTTGCAGCTCTCAACCATGGTGCCTCAGTATAATGGTATGACTCTGTAAATTGTGCTATATATTACAGTGATGGGTATCTATAATAGTTAAGGTATCAGAGTTTGCCCATTATTTCATATACACACAAATTAGAGAGAATTGAAGCTTATTCTTGTAATATCTTTCTCGTTTATTTGCAACCTGATGGATTTACTTGAATGTTTTAGTTAATGAATTTTCAAGAGGGAAAGACTCCACAAAAATTCAAAGAATAGGTGATATTCAGAGAAAAATTGAAGGCGAGTACATAGTCATATGTAAAAAACCTGGGATGTGCATGACATATTGGGAAAAATAAATAGATGGGCCAAGTTCGGTGGAGATCCAGAATATAGCAGCAAAGGAGTTGGAAAGTCTTATAATGGACAATTGTTTTTGCTGGTCTACATTCTTTGACCTTTTCGTGGTAATAAGACCCTAGTATTCTCACTCTCTCCCTCTTTTCTGATTAAATAAACGTTAGGTAGAGTTGACTGTAACTATAGTTCAGAAGTGAAAGTGTGATTTAGACCTGATGAATTATTGTCATACTTCCCTGGTTGCACAGATGATTTAGGAATAGGCAACAAGATGCAATGAAACTTTTGCTGCAAGGCATATTGTCTTTTCTTCTGGTCTTACTAATATTAAGGATGCCGTAAGCTTGGCACTGCTAAGACATCAGCACTTTGTGCCAGAAAATGATTCTGATATAGCAGAAGACAGAACTGTTAGATAAAGACAGGGAGGGGGAGGTGAGGGGGGGGTTGGGGGGAGGGAGGGAGATTGGTGGGGTCACCTCTATGGTTTATCTTACAAGGGTACAAGTGAATCTTTCTAAAAGCAGAGTATGCACGTTTTAACTCAATAACTAGGAAAATGACACGAAGGTTATGTTGACCAGTTTGATGAGAGTATTTCAAAATGTATATGTATATGAAAATAGCACACTGTACCCCATGATTGCATTAATGTACACAGTTATGCTATAAGAAATAAAATTTTTAAAAAAGAGAGGGAATAAATACCAGTGACACAATCTAGCCCCTGGATCAAGGCATAATTAAGACTAATTATCCCAAGACTTTCCAGTTATGTTAGCCAGAAAGTTTTTATATATATTTATGCCATTTCAAGTTAGAATTTTCTACTACTTGCAAAAAAAGAACTCTAAATGATTTAGGTCTTTTGCAGCCAGTTATTAACAATCCCATCTAACAAAATTAAAAATTAGGACTTTACCCCACAAGAAGCTACTAAAACAATCAAGTTTAAAAAATAAAATTCTTAAGCAGATGTTGGGCACAATGAAAGTTATTTGGCAAATATCACTTTTTTATTATCAAGAGAGCAGACTAACATCAAGAGTAATTTGTTTTGACAGGATAGCACAGCAGGAACATAAATAATATTAAGTCCCAGACTTACTAGGATCTGGAATGAGAATAATTGCCCTTCATGTCATTCTGTTGTTGCTAGAACTTAGTACTTCTCAAATGTATGATCCTATCTCTTACTTAGCCCAACTTTGGTACAGTCTTCTTAGAGTATGGTCTGTCTTCATAATATGCTCAAGTTAACATGGGTTTTCAATGAATACAGTAGTAATAATGTTGCCTATTTTAATAGCCAATTAAATGTAGCAGAAAATAATGCCACATGAATGGTGTATCTAAAAACCACTAGATATGAAATCTATGCTTCAGTGTATATTAGCAATCATATGAGGCCAGGTATGATGGCTCCTGCCCGTAATCCTAGTATTCTGAGAGGCTAAGGCAGAAGGATTGCTTGAGTTCAGGAGTTTGAGACCAACCTGAGCAAGAGTGAGACCCTGTCTCTACAAAAAAAATAGAAAAAAAAATTAGCCAGATGTAGTACATGCCTGTGGTCCCAGCTACTCCAGAAGCTAAGGCAGGAGGATTGCTTGAGCCTAGGAGTTTGAGGTTGCAATGAGCTATGATGACTCCACTGCACTCTAGCCAGGGCGATGGAGCACGACTGTCTCACACACATACCCAAAAAACAAAAAACAAAAAACAAAAAACATATAATATCAATAACTGATTGTGAAAAAAGTTCAGAAGCCGGGCAGTGCCTATGGCTCAAAGGAGTAGGGCACTGGCCACATATACTGGCAGTGGCGGGTTCAAACCAGCCCTGGCCAAAAGAACAAAAAGTTCAGAAGCCAAAACTAAGAGAGTTGGTTCTTACTCATGGGTCTTTTTTTTTTTTTTTTGCAGTTTTTGGCTGGGGCTGGGTTTGAACCCACCACCTCCAGCATATGGGGTCCAGCACCCTACTCCTTTGAGCCACAGGCACCGCCCACTCATGGTTCTTTAACAGTTTTATACAGTTGAGTAAGTTACTTCTCTATGACTCCATTCCTCTACTTTAAAAAAGTAGGAAAATCATAATATTGTACTTACACTTCTGATACAGGAAGTTTAAATATGGCCTTGACCATCTTCACCTATATTTAACAGGCAATTGAAGAACATCAAGCAATGTTATTCTAGGAATAGAGTAACAATGATGAAAGTTAAAATGTATTGACTAGTATGGTCTAGGCACTACTCTAAATGCTATATTTGTATTAAATCATGTATGCATCACAACAACCCTATGAGGTAAATATAATTATTATCTCCATTTTACTGATGCTCAGAAAAGTTATGATTCTTGCTCAAAAGCCAGACCTAGCCATTAATTGAACCCAGGCAGCTTGATATTGCTTCTCTACTTATCTAAAAGTATAGTACATCAGCTCAGCACCTGTAGCACAGTGGTTATAGCACCAGCCACATACACCAAGGCTGGTGGGTTTGAGGCTGTTCAGGCCAGCTAAACAACAAATGACAACTGGAACAAAAAAATAGCCTGGTATGGTGGCAGGTGCCTGTATTCCCAGCTTCTTGGGAGGCTGAGACAAGAGAATCACTTAAGCCCAAGAGTTTGAGGATGCTGTGAACTATGATGCCACCATACTCTATGAAGGGCAGCATAGTGAGACTCTGTCTCAAAAAAAAAAAAGTATAGTAAATAATCTAGAATGTTTTCCTAGAATGGAAAGGTAAACATTAAGAAAGAACTATGAACAGCCAAAGGAGATGTCAAAATATTGAATGTTTTTCATTTTGCCATAGAATTCCCTTGGCTCAAGACATACTGAATTATTTTAGGCAAAATTTTAACAAGCATATCAATGTTTTTCAAACACATGTGAAATGATAAGGAACAAATAAAAATTCTCATTTCTAAGAGAAAAGCTAAAAAGGGAAAGACAAAAAAATGAGAACACTAGCACTGGTAAAAATAATAAAATGCACTGCAAGTGTGGGTCTCTTTAAGGTAATGGCAAACACATGACACTTACCTATTGTGACAGCCAATAAGATTACTATGATATAACACATATAACTAATATTCCCAATAACCATCCTGAGCTATCAACTAAGAGTTAACTGATAACTTTTAAAAGTCAACAGTGTTTAAGAGAGGGTCAAGGTCCAGACAGAGGATTTTTTTTTCCAGAAACCTAACAACAGAGAAAGATTCTCATAAAAGGAAACCTGAGAATCCTAGAATGACTATTTCTAACAAAGGAAATGGGAAGTTCAGAACCCCCAAAGAAGAGAAAGATCTTCTCAGAGAATTTTCATGATCTTTGATGGATAAGAACAGTTAAGAGGACATGAGTTGAGAGGAATTCCAGCCTTAAACATTGGAAAAAAATAATGACTAAGATAATCCTAGTGCTTTATGTTAGAGCAAACTCTTCCCTCTTCAGCTAGCAAGATTAATTCTGGCTGCCTTGAGAAGAAAGAAGAAAAAAAGATGCACCTTTATTTTAATCTAAAGTAGATGTAAGAACAAAATCTAATAAAGGTACCACAACTAAATAAAAACTACCGAAAAATCGTACTTAAGAATAGTGAGGCAGGCTCAGCGCCTATAGCTCAAGCGGTTAAGGCACCAGCCACATACACCAGAGCTGGCAGGTTCAAATCCAGCCCGGGCCTGCCAAACAACAATGACAACTACAACCAAAACATAGCCTGGTGTTGTAGCGGGAGCCTGTAGTCCCAGCTACTTGGGAGGCGGAAGCAAGAGAATCACTTAAGCCCAAGAGTTGGAGGTTGCTGTGAGCTGTGATGCCATGGCACACTACCCAAGGCCACAGCTTGAGGCTCTGTCTCAAAAAAAGAAAAAAGAAAAAAGAATAGTGAGGCAAAATAGTAAGTAAAATACTACCAAATAAAATTCAGTAACATCTTAAAAGAATTAGGCTCAGCACCTGTGGCTCAATTGGCTAAGGCGCCAGCCACATACACCTAAGGTGGCGGGTTCGAATCCCCAGCCAGGGCCTGCCAAACAACAATGATGGCTGAAACCAAAAAATGGCCGGGCGTTGTGGCGGGCGCCTGTGGTCCCAGCTACTTGGGAGGCGGAGGCAGGAGTCTCGCTTAAGCCCAGGAGTTGGAGGTTGCTATGAGCTGTGATGCCATG